>JACBKR010004207.1:0-25152 GCA_014218235.1 Colocasia esculenta | reverse complement strand
ATGAAATTAAACTCATTTCCAAGTATGATCCAATCAAATATCTGCTAAGGCAATCCATATTGTCGGGAAGACTCGCGAAATGGGCGCTCCTCCTCATGGAATTGATATCACTACATCCCACAAAGGGCAATCAAAGGGCAAGGCTTGGCTGAATTTTTGGCAGCACATCCAGTGCCAGAAGATTCCCCTTTATCTATAAATCTCCCAGAAGAAGAAACTCTTTCTCCTGCAAGTGAAAATTCAATGCTCAAAGAGGTTGCCACAATTGAGCTACCCTCTTGAGAATTATATTTGACAGAGCTTCCCGAACTCTTCATTATACTGATGGTTCCACACGCTACTGGAGGGTAGGGATCGCCTTAGTCACTCCATATGGAGGGGTCTTGTATAATTCCTGTGCTCTCATGAAGCCACTCACAAATAATGAAGCTGAATATGAAGCTCTAATTATTGGGCTCCGGTTGGCTCTCGAAATGGGAATCAAAGGCATACAAGTTTATGGTGACTCGCAGCTGGTCATCCGACAAATACTGGGCCAGTATGAAGTCCGTAAACCACAATTGCTCCATATTATACCACAGCCATAAAGCTCAAAGAAAAATTCAACTTCTTCGACATATCTCACGTGCCGAGAAGTGAAAATTCTTAGGCTGATGCTTTAGCCAAATGGCCTCTGCTATAAAATTGCCTCTGAAGGGGAATTGGACATAAGGTCCGTCACAGAAGGCTCATGCCGAGTATCCTCGACGCTGAGTCTAATGTACAATCGAAGAAGTATATACTACAGAGCAAGATACAACAAATGAATCTGAAGATTGGCGCGAGCCGTCATCAAAATCAAGAAAGGTTGGCTACCTTCTGATCGAGCACAAAGAATTCAGCTCTTGCGTAGGGCTACATCATATCAAATAATAGCAGATCAACTATATAGGCTGGTCCATGAAAAGAAAGGACCAGTCCTCCTTAGATGCTTATCCCCAAAGAAGCTAAAATCATCATGAAAGAAGTTCACTCGGCCTGTGTGGTGCACATCAGACGGGAGAAAAGATGAAAATCAATATTAAGTTAAAAGGCTTTTACTGGCCTACATGTATGCGGATTGCATCCAATATGCCGTACATGTCATCAGTGTCAAGCATTTGGCCCTATACCGAGGAAACCACCAATGTATTACATCCCACTGCGCCAACCTGACCGTTCCCGAATGGGGTATGGATATTGTGGGACCATTCCCACCCTCATCTCAAGGCCATAAGTTCATACTGGCTGCTACAGATTACTTCTCTCGGTGGGCTGAAGTTATCCCATTGAGGGAGGTAACCGGAGAATCGGTCGCCAAATTTGTTAAGCATAACATAATATACAGATTTGGAACTCCTCACAGGATCATATCTGACAATGGGTCACAATTCAGAAAAAAAACAATATATGCCTTGGCAGCCAATTTCATATTGATTGGAGAACATCTTCAGTATATAATCCACAGGCAAATGGGTTGGCAGAAGCCTTCAACAAAACCCTCTGTAAGCTGCTTGTCAAGATAATCAGCAATAGGAAACGGGAATGGGGAGAAAAGGTTCATGAAGCCTTATGGGCTTATCGAACTGTGTATAAAACCCCTACCGGATGTTCGCCCTTCTCCTTGGTATATGGAGCTGAGGCCATGATCCCTATAGAAATTGAAATGACATCCTATCGGGTGGCGGTCCAAGGTGAGCTACAAAATCAAGATCAAGATCAAATGGAAAGGAGACTGAGGAGCTCTCCAATCTAGAAGGAAGGCGCCTTGAAGCATACAAGTCTCTCAAGTATATCAGGCTAGAATGGTTCGAGCGTTCGACAAATTAGCAAGACCCAGAGCTTTTAAGCAAGGGGATCTTGTCATGGTCAAATGCAGAGAAGCAATGGCTGGAAAGTCATGCGGCAAACTGCAACCCACTTGGCTCGGTCCATATATCATCACTCTGGCATATGAAGGAGGGCATATCGGCTAGTGGACCATAAAGGTATTGTGCCCTTTCCCCCGCTCAACGGAAAACACCTGAAGTTGTATCATGCGCCAGAACATGAAATCCCTGGCCAGCCACCAAGACAAAAACCCAATTACCCAAAAAGGCACGAAGCCGAAAGAAAATGGAAAAATGGTGAAATGAAGTTTGCTGTAGATGGGGACAAAGGAATCAAACTTCCACTTGCCCGTCATATACCCCAAACCTTCAGTCCCTATCGAGCATGAAGCCAAAGACATTCCATGTACAAGCCTAAAAAAAGAAAAGCCAATGAAAGATGGAGGGTTATTTTGCGTATCCCGCAAATGAGGTTCCAAGTTACAATGATAAGCCATGTTCAAATACAATCCCAAAATCATAGCCAACAAACACAAAGGTAGGCTATGTCAAACCTAATCAATCATGACATAGCCAACAAACCAAAAAGGTAGGATATGTCAAATCCAAAATACCAAAACCATAGCCAACAAACCAAAAAGGTAGGCTATGTCAAATCCAAACCAAAACTGTAGCCAACAAACCAAAAAGGTAGGTTATGTTAAATCCAAAATACCAAAACCATAGCCAACAAACCACAAATGTAGGCTATGTCAAAACCATACCAAAACCATAGCTAACAAACCAAAAAGGTAGGCTATGTCAAATCCAAACCAAAACCATAGCCAACAACCACAAAGGTAGGCTATGTCAAACCTATATCACATCATAACCATAGCCAATAAACCCAAAAGGTAGGCTATGTCAAATCCAAAATACAAAAAAAAAAAAAAAACCCATAGCCAACAAACCACAAAGGTAGGCTATGCCAAAACCCAAATATCATGACCATAGCCAACAAAACACAAAGGTAGGCTATATCAAATCCAAAACCAAAACCAAAACTAAAATAAACTAAACCCCAAATCTAAACCTAAACTCCATACCAAAGTCCACAACAATACCCAAAGTTAAAAAAAAAAGGTAAAGGAAGGGGTTAAAAATAAAGACCTCGATGGACTTAAGTATACGATTCTTGTATACTTAAGGGTAAAAAGATAAAAAAAAACCCAGCTGAGGTGAAAACCCGAGAGGGCGCTTCAGGCAAAATGGATAACCCCTCAACGTGAAAATCCGAAAGGGCGCGTTGGAAAAAGCTAAAGGGGGCTAGTCTTGGTGAAAACCCGAAAGGCGCTAAGGGGGTAATGTGACAAGAAAAAGGAAAGAAAAAGAAAAATGAAAAGGAGGGTTTCTCAATCCTTCATTCATACATTCATAAAGTTACAAGTCACCACATTACAAACTTGCAGAGGGTGACATATACCGCATGCAGAATAGAAAGGAGATCAAGACAGCAAGCCCAATATACAAATATTGTGCTGTGAAACAAAGGCAGGAAGGCTTCTTCCTCTCCAGCACTTCAAATCCAAATGCAAACCCCTTATCCCGGCACCAAGCCATCAAGGAGGGGCGAAATTCAAATCCCAAAGCCAAACAATAAACACCATTCCAGAGCCCATTCAAAACCAAGTCCAGGGCTAAATCATACCCATATCTCATATCCATATCCAAACCTAAATTCAAAATACCACAGAGTAAGGCAACATACTCATATTCAAACCCAAATCCACATCCAAATCCAAATTCCAAATCCGAATTTCCAATCATTGCCCAAATTCAAATCTCAAACCACATCTGAAACCATCACCCATTCCACAACTAAACCTTTGGCCATCCAACCAGCCAAGTCAGTCGAGTCCTCAACAGCCTTGGGTAAAAAAAAAAAGAAAAGAAAGAAGGGGTTAAAAAATAGAGATACCCCGATGGACTTAAGTATACGGCTCACTGTATGCTTGAGGGTAAAAAGATCAAAAAATCTGGCTGAGGTGAAAACCTGAAAGGGCGCTTCAGGCAAAATGGATAACCCCTTAACGTGAAAACCCGAAAGGGCGCGTTGGAAAAAGCTAAAGGGGGCCAGCCTTGGTGAAAACCCGAAAGGGCGCTAAGGCTGGTAATGTGAAAAAAAAGGAGAAGAAGACAGAAGAGAGAAGGAAAGAAGGAACTTCCTTGTCCTTCATGTTACATTCATAAAGTCATAGGTCACCCTATTACAGAATCACAAAGGGTGACAGATAGTCACACACTATATACAAGACGAAAAGCAAATCAGGACAGCAAGCCTAATATACAAAGGTTATGTTGAGAAACAAAGGCAGGAGGGCGTCTTCTTCTGCAGCCGCTCTGCCTTCTTAGCTTTGGAAGATCTGGGCCGGCAAGAGTCGTTTCCATCTCTAACATAGAGGCCTCCCTCTTCGGGGCCTTCAACTTCATTTCTGGCATTTTGATCCTGACAAGATATTGCCTCGCCAAGCTCGCGTTCCAGCGATCAATACTTTTTCCTCTCGCGGCCATCCGCAGTTCTCGCGTCTTCCGACGCTTGCGTGCTTCAACAACCCGAAGGTCACCGGCATCAGTGTCACTCTCCAGAGCTTCAATTCGCGGGCCCAGGTCATTTTGACCTGACGGGTGTACACTCTGTTCCAAATATCATTGATGAAATTCATCCAACGCTCCTGTTGGACTCCCATGCCAAAAACAAACCCAGTATGTTGCTCCAGTGCCTCTCGTATAACCTCAATAGGCGCCGGGTCCGGGGAATCCACTAATGTCGTTATTCGGCCAACAAGGAATTCCCAGCAGCCATCATCAGCAAAATGTGGGGCTGGTTGCGCCCTTCTGGGCCATCTTATACCATGCTCAGGGGGAGCACCAATCTCCAAGGGCGGAGAGCTGTCCTCGTCAGAATTTGGCACAGTATCTGCCCAAGAAAAGAAATCAGCAGAAAGGAAAAATCTGTCAGCAAAACAAAGCTAGTAAAACACCAAGTCAATGATGCAAGCCATAAAGCTCGGCTCTTCCTCACCTGGAATAGGTTTTCGCCTTCCTCCTCAGCTTCAAATTCTAAAGGTTGAGTGAGGTTTGATGGTCCTGGACAGGGATCTTGAGAGGAACTGGGAAAATATTGCGGACTGAATGAAGTTGCTTCCCATCATATGGGAAAGTTGGAGGGTCACAGGTATAATCTGCTTGTTGAAGACCTCCACCTCCACTTGTTATATCGCCCACTTGAAAGGCGGATTGAGCTGATAAGTCCAAGAGCGGGCTCATTGAAATTCCCCAACTCGGGATGGAGAAGCTCGCCCCTGGGACAGAATACGAATTTGTCGTTCCCCAGCCGAATAGTTGATCACAGAATTCCGTCCCTTTTAAAGCAAATACAGCAAGGGGAAGGATTCGTCATAAAAGAAATATGACATGGGAAAACTCTATGCGAGTTTAAGAAAATAGGCTCACCAAAAGAAGTCGCCTCTACAGGAGGTTCCTTGACAGGTCTCGGAATATAGACCTCAATAGGAGCAAAAGAATACTCTTCCACTGAAGCCCCCAGTTCTGCATATGTAAACCCTGGGTAGTCAGCATCTGCTTCTACCATCCCAGAAAATGCGAAATGAGAGGAGCTCCATCAGTCCCCTCTTCGGGCAAAGGGTCTGCCCTAGCCTATAGAGTGCTCCCGTTTCCTCGCCATGAAAGACAGAGGGACTCTCAAGCAAAGAATCGCACTCATCTGCAAGAGATGGAGTGGTGCTCACTCCGTCGGCCTCATCACCTGATACGGGAAAATATAAAGGGGAAAAGTCACTATAAAGAGTGATGATGAAAGAAAAAAGAGAAGCTGAGGAATGATAAAAGAGTATACCACTCGAGGAGGCACATATAACCTCTTTAGCCTTTTCGACTCTTCTATTAGGAAGAAGAAAGAACATTAGGGCGAATCCCGCTTCGCCTGTTCTTGTGGTCTTCAAAGCAGGAGCAGCTGGAAGACGAGACTGGAGTATAAAAAAAAAGAAGAAGAAAAAAGGGAAGAAGAGAGAAGAAGAAAAAAAAGGGGGGGGGGGGGTACCGGTGATTCTGATGAAGGCCGTGGTACCAATTGAGGAAAGGCGGTGCTGCAAGCACTTCCTACTTTCTTCATAATATTTCGGACATCTTGAAATGTCTCAGCATTTTCCAGTCGGGGAATATATTCCAGAGGGTCGGCATTGCCAATCACATTAATGAGATGCCTCTCCCATCGTGCCCATCCGGGATGACCGATGCTCTCTGGAGGCAGCCTCGTTGACAAAGGTACTGTAAAAGAATGACCGCAGTCAGATAGCAAGTGGCTCCACCAGCAATATTTTGAAGGCTCATTATCAATAGTCATGGCTTTTGTCCAGAAAAGCTCTATAGGCGCGAGGAGCGTCGTTTCTCCTTGGTAATAGCGCCTATTATTCTCAGTGTCGGATTTAGTCGGCGCTTTGGCATTACAACGACGCTTGTATGAGGCGGCTATACTGGAAAAATGCTAATCCAGTATTCCTCGCTGATATGAATCAAGGGTCGGCTGGGCTTCTCAAGCCGGGAGTCTCCTTCTGCCTAATATCTCGAGGAGCAAGTCGGAAAATGCTATTCCGATCAGACCACCATCGGGCATAAAATATATCTACACGCCCAACTGCTCCCGACGCAGGAAGGGCATACGCAGAACTGGTCTCTGGCCGGCAGAAATAATTCCGCCAACTTGCCGCGATCATGTGAACATCATGGCCCCGATGGAGTCGAAGCAACAGTGGAAACTCCGTAGGTGGGGGAATAGATTGATCATAGCCGAAGTTCCTGGCGAATCGCGAAGGATAATAAGGCTCTGTGATGAGAGTCGATCCCAGGCGATATGTCAGCACCCCGTGCCGAATACAACATAACCAGTCCTGATATATAGACTGGCTAGAATTATCACTGTTTGACAGATGATACTCCATCTCATTGCGGGTCCGGGTACAATAAGGCCTGATACCTTTAGATACATTGCCAAATGGAAGCAGTCCCTGCTCATTATTTGGGAGGAAAGATAACTAGACCGGGCACCTACCAGCTCCGTCACAACATTTCCAGCAGGATGACCCCTAAACAATAAAATTAATGGAGCAAATGGGTGAGGCAAATCAATTGTCTGACATAACCCGGGCAGCAGAAGGTCAGCCCAGGCACTCAGATAGTGGGTGGGCAATGCGCTTTTCTATCCCGAGGATTGGGATGTGTGCTCAATGATCCCAGCCCATGGAATATATTGGCTAAAGCTACAGGAGCCAAAGCAAGTTGATTACCCTCAGCCAGAAGACAGGCAGGATAAATCAATCCCGGTCGAAGATATTCTTCTTCTTCGTGAGGAACAACAAAGCTGGATAACCAATACACCAAGTAAGCAGCCAAATATGTGCGGTCGGGCAGCCGCCGAGGATTCCATCCCAATATCCGTTGGGGCACAGATATATCGTCCCCGAGAAGGCCTTTTCACTTCCAGTTGGATAATCTTCTAGACGACGGTCTTTCCTGAAAAACTCTCAAAGAAGCAGAACGGTCCTTTGTAGAAATATCGGACCCAGGCACTTTGGCTAACTCTCATAGTTGCTAAAGAAGAGGAGGTTCCGTCTTTCTTCCAACAAGGGCCAGGTCCCGCCATACCTTCGTCAGAAAGCGAAGGCTATAGGGGTGAACATACGGCCAGAGCCGTTGCTACAATAACTGTGCAAGTCATTTAGCACAACCTCTTCATAAGGCTGCCCCGATATTGGCAGACCAGAAATTTGATGAAGGCTTCATAAATCAATAGAGGTCTCGCCTTCGGCAGTCCCAAAGTATTCCACCGAGAGCTGAACCTCTCTACCAAAGCCCGAAGGATGCCCGTATAACCGGGTAGTCATACAGTGCTGCTTCGACGGCCCCATAAATACCTAATGCCTTCAGCATATCACCATAATGATGCAGAACACCCGTCAGCCACTCTGTCGCTCCATAGCGGAAGATGTGAGAGGGTATGACTGACCAGTGGCCATACCAACTGGCAGAGGTATAATCAACAATACGGTCCAGAAGGCACCGAATGTCATGGCTCCCAGCAGCATATCGAGCATCAGCAGGCATCAGATAAGTGCCATCAGTCTTCTCTGTAACCCGGTGGCGATTCTGCAAACTCCAGATCGCCGGAGAAAATTTCCGCGATCGAGTAAAACAATCAACTCACAGTGGAAAGGACCAAGATCGTCCGCTGTGGGCATCCTCTTCGGAGCATTAAATCCCAGAGGAAAACTGGGATAGGAAAAAGCACAGGTGCCCAGGAGGCTGTCTCGAGACTTCAGAATGGCAATTTCTAAATACCGTCTTTCTGCTGAAAGACAAAAATCACCTGCCTTCGTGGAAGGCGGAATGAATTGCTGAATAAAGGAGATCAGCTCCTTATCTGATGGGAAGTGGCTTGGATAATCTCCCGTCCGCACATATCGGTAATAGCCTTTCCGGCGGCGGATACGGGAATAGTCAACTTCACCGTGTGAGGAAAGACCCTTGGGGTCGATTGTTGCTATGACATTATAACCACTGTCCAATAAGGATAGGTAGCTTTGGTGATGCGAGGCATCGTCAACGCAGGCATCATTATCCCCTTTGGGACGACTCCATCACGGGTCTTTTGGCTGTGGTTGTCACGACCCAAGAAGCTCTCTTGAGAGGCATGATGAAAGCCTGGAAAGACATGTGCAACAGAAAAAAGGAAATCAGAAGAAGCAAAGGTGCCAAATCCAGCTAAGCAGAAATCCAGGATCAAAGCACTACAAAAATGCTCCGGAATGCAAAGCGAGGATTTACACGGGGGCCGCGTGTCGTCACTTTTAGTTCTGACATGTGTCCCGGGGGGCATTTGTTGAACGGTAAAAGTGTGACACGCTTATATCAGTAGTAGAAATTATGAAATCCATCAGATAATGGTCCGACAACTTGGCTAGTTGAAGCCTATTTTTGGCAGACAATCGTTCAAGTGATTGATATGATGAAAGGGGTCGTTGAACCGTGAAAATTAAATGCTGGTTATCAACGGGCTTGATTTCAATATATTATCAACAGCCTGCTCAGAGGCCAAATAAGTTGTGATTTAAAATGACCCCAAGGTTATTAAGTTACAAACTTATCCGCGGGATTCTTCCCCAAAGTTCAGCAGGAGAGTTCCGGCCCTTAAAACGGCGCCCGGGTTCCCGGTTAATTGAAAGTACAAAGAGAACATGTCTCTGTCCAGAGTACAAGCGCGGAAGAAATCCGGCAGCACAAGGTCTATAGACCGAGTACGAAAGACAAGTACAAAGAACAAGTTCGAGGAAGAACTCCGAGGCTTGCAAAAGCACCCTCCGATCGGGCAAAACTTCGAGAAGTCGAGCAGAACTCCAAGAGAGAAAGAAAAACACCAGCACCTCCGGCAAGGATGGGCATTGTAAATGGGGTGTGGGGGGGTATTTATAAGAAAAAAAACCCCTCCCCTCCCCCCTCTCCATCGGTTAGGAGACCCCTAACCGATGGTGACATCACAATGATGTCACCATCGGTTAGGAGCCCTTAACCGATGGTGACATCCCTATGATGTCACCATCGGTTAAGGGGTTCTCCCTTAACCGATGGTGAATCACCATCGGTTAGGGGACCCCAACCGATGGTGACCTCAATGATGAGGTCAGTCCCCTTTAACCGATGGTGACCTCATCATTGAGGTCACCATCGGTTAAGGGGTGATGGCCCCTAACCGATGGTGACTCACCATCGGTTGGGGGAGGCCAACCGATGGTGACCTACATCGGTTGGGGGAGGGGCTCTCTCCTCACTCTCCCGCATGTAAGGGGTTTCATCCCTTATAAATACCCCCCCATTCCATGAAGAAAGGGGGTCTTCTATGCTCTTCGGCGAAGCCCTGTCAAAAAAAAATATCATATTTTTGCCCAACTCCCCTTCCATTCTCCTTCTCCTTTTCCAATTCCCCTCGGTGTTGTGAAGGTATAAACCCATTTTTTAGCCCGATAGGTCAAACGTGGGGAGGAGAGTCACCGGCGCAATCGTCATCGATATTCCTTCTTAATCTCCATCCCCCACATCGAGCAAGTCTCTGTGGGGTGATATTCCCGGGGTTTAAATACCGTCCATATCGAGCAAGTCTCTATGGACACATGGTATTTAAATACCCATGTTCTCCCCGCCCATCGAGAAGTCTTTGGGATGGTGGATTTTGTGCTTGTATGTATATGTTTTCTTGAGGAGACTCTGCCCAAGCGGAGGTTCTGCTCAAGGACATATTCGTATATTCACAAATTTGTGTTCTTATATATATGTTTCTTAAGACGAAACTCTGCCCAAGTGGAGATTCTTTCCAAACACATATATAAAGATCGCAAATTGTAATTATACAAATATGTTTCTTAAGGAGAATCTCGCTCAGGCAAAAATCTCTCTCAGGGGACGTATCCATATAAATACAAACCTGTGTTACATGTATATGTTTCTTAGGGGAAAAACTGCCCAAGCGGAGGTTCTGCCCAAGAACATATTCGTATATTCACAAATTTGTGTCTAATGTATATATTCCTTAGAGGAGGAAACTTTGCCCAAGTGGAGATTCCCCTAAAAATATATCCATAGAATCACAAATTTGTGTTTATACGTGTAGTTTCTTAGGGGGAATTCTGTCGGACAGAAACTCCCTCTAAGTTTATATCCATAAATCACGAATTTTGTACTTTATACATGTGTTTCTTAGTGGAAACTTGCCCAAATGGAGTCTCCGCCCAAGGACATATCTATATGATCATAAATTTGCATTTATATGCATATACTTCTCAAAAGGGATCCTACGTGCGAGCAGTGGTGCCTCTTATCGGATACTTTGCCTAAGCAGAGACACCGTTGAGAATATATACATAAAACGTAAATTCATGTTTATATGTACATATGTTCCTTAGGGAAAAGTCCCTCTAAACGGATATTTGTCCAAAGATATATCTGTATAATCATAATTCGCATTTATATGCATATATGTCTCAAAAGGGATTCCGTTCAAATGAAGGTACCTTTTACGGATACTCTGCTCAAACAGAGATACCGTCCGAGAATATATTCATAAATTGCAAATTTGTGTTTATACACATGTACCTTCTTAGGGCAAAATCCCTCTGGGCAAAGATTCTCCGAGGACACATGGATATAAACATATGTTCACATGAATACATCTCTATGAGGACACTGCCTAAGCAGAGACTTGCCAGAACATATTCACATACTCATAAATACTGTGTTGTATACACACATCCAAAGAAAAAGGAGAATAAAATAAGAACTGTGTTCAAGCATTCCAAACAGGGGAACATACGCACCTCCACGAGGACTATACCCGTGGAAATGAACTTCGGCAGGAATCACAATCTGACAAGAACCTCCATGGAGATACATTCATATGATCTCTGGAAATCATACCCACAAGAATGAGAAATGAGGAGAAAAGAAACTCTACTTCAAATTCGGATTTTGCTCAAAAAAAGGACCGTAAGAAACCTCATATAAAAATTGACACAGGAATCCTTCTAATACGGAAAGTCACTCTGGGTCATAATACCCCAAGTTCAAAACCAATATCCACGGGTATATACCGTCCACAATAACAATTTTCATGTTTTCCCAAATAAAAGTTTCTAATCAACTTTTTGCAAAAAGAAGAAAGACCTCGAATAGGTCCACGGGTATATACCCGTTCCCTTCTCAAAAATCCCACTTTGGACTCCAAAAAGGCAGTCATTTAAAAAAAAAATGAGATACTCAAAGCAATGCATTTCAAAATAATCAAAGAAAAAAAACATGTCACGATTAGGATTTCTAAAAAAACATGCATATCTTCTTCCTTTACTATGAATGGTATTCGGGTTAAAAATCGGTGTTAAATAATATCAAGAGTTTAACTCGATGTAATGTAACATCGATTCGGTCGATGGAGACAGAGGTCCAGCACATGCTACTCTAATCGCCTGACGAGAATAGACATGGGACTCAAGGAGTTCAGATAAAAAACGGCGCACCCGTCCGTTCCACGGACACCAAAATTCCTCTTCCGCATTGCGCGGACTTTTTCTTATGTCTGCTAGACAGGCTGGCACGCCCCACAAATCCAAAAAAAAAAAAAAATTCAAAGCATGTGAAATGAATGAATGCACGAAGCAACCAAATAGAAATGAAACGAACGAAACACCCAAAATCGGGTGAGGAAATCCCCCATGTCAACACCCCTTCAACCGATGGTGACTCATCATCGGTTGGGGGATATCTCCCCCAACCGATGGTGACCTCATCATGAGGTCACCATCGGTTAGGGGACCCCAACCGATGGTGACCTCATGTGAGGTCACCATCGGTTTAAGGGAATCACCATCGGTTGGCAACTCCAACTGATTGTGACCTCATCATTGAGGTCACCATCGGTTAAGGGGTGATGATCCCTTAACCGATGGTGATTCACCATCGGTTGGGGGAGGGGCTCTCTCCTCTCCCTCCTACGCAATGTAAGGGGTCATCCTCTATAAATAACCCCCCTATTCCAAAAGAAAGGGGGGGTCTTCCATACATCCGGCGAAGCCCTGTCAAAAAAAATCAGAAAGAAATAGAATAGAACATTTGCTCATCTTCTTCTCATTCTCCTTCTCCAATTCCCCCTTGGTGTGCGAAGGTACAAATCCCCTTCTTTAGCCCGATAGGTCAGGCGCGGAGAGGAGAGTCGTCGTCGCGAATCGTCATCGACATTCCTTCTTAATTCCCCATCCCCCACATCGAGCAAGTCTCTGTGGGGTGATATTCCCGGGGTTTAAATACGTCTATATCGAGCAAGTCTCTATGGACACATGGTATTAAATACCCATGTTCTCCCCGCCCATCGAGCAAGTCTCTGGGATGGTGGATTTTGTGCTTATATGTATATGTTTTCTTGAGAAGACTCTGCCCAAGCGGAGGTTCTGCTCAAGGACATATTCGTATATTCACAAATTGTGTTCTTATATTATGTTTCTTAAGACGAAACTCTGCCCAAGTAGAGATTCCGTCCAAGAATAATATATAAAGATCGCAAATTTGTAATTATACAAATATGTTCCTTAAGGAGAATCTCGCTCAGGCAAAAAATCTCTCTCAGAGGACGTATCCATATAAATATAAACTCGTGTATATGTATATATTTCTTAGAGGAAACTCTGCCCAAGAACATATTCGTATATTCACAAATTTATGTTCTTATGTATATGTTCCTTAGGGGAAACTCTGCCCAAATGGAGACTCCCCTAAGAATATATCCATAGTGATGGGGAGTGAGAAGCCCAAGCGATGGTTCAAGGCTTCAAGCCAGTTGGAGCCAAAGGAGATTTTTATTTTTTTCTGTAATTTTTGGTGCAATTTTCGCACTATTTTTTAAGTCCAAGAATAAAATAGTCCAAAAGAGTCATATTAGAGTCCAATTAGCTTTTATTGTGTAATTTTCATTTCTATGTTTGAGTCAAGTCCAATTTGGGTAGAATCTGTATTTTTCTTTCTTTAGATGTTTATTATGTTAAGTCTTGTTAGGGATATAATTTGTTTTAATTAAAAGTCCATTGGATTGGGATTAGCCCAAACCCCTTTAAATACATGTACACCCCCAGTTTAAAGAAATAGAACAGAATATTGAGAAGATTTGCTAGCTACGCTCTGCTGTTCTTCCTCCGCGACGGAGAGAAACCCGCGAAGGGTCGCGTAGGCCACGCCGCGAAGGCTCCGGTGAGACGCCGGCTAAATCTCCCTCTCCTTTCGCTGTTCCGCATCAAATTGGTATCAGAGAGGGCTTCGGTTCCTTCCACGGAACCGAGATCCGGTCCTGCTTCGCGCTGTCGCCACGCCTCCACCCTGCTCTCCCACGCCCGCCGTACCCGCCCAGATCTCGCAGCACCGCCTCGCGCCATCGCCTGCCACGGAGCCGAGATCCGAAGGCCCTGCTATCGTCTCCGCCCTGCTCTGTACGGCCCCAACTCTGCTCCGTACGGCTTCCTTCCTCCCGCACGGCCGCCTGCAGTCGGATCCACCCAGTCGCTTCTGCGACCCCGCGGCCGCCCAAGCTCCCAAACCGCCCCCACGGCCCCTGCTCTCCCACCCAGCCGGCGCCGACCGCCCCGGCCGCACCCACCTACCGCCGCGAGCCGTCCAGCCGCTCGCGCTACCTCTCTTCCCTTCTCTGCACCCACGAACCCCCTGCCGCCCTGTCCCGTGTCGTTTTCTTCCCCTTGCCCACGCGACCTCCGCCGCCTACGCTAGCAACGTCAGCCCCCCATCCGCGCTCCCCACGCCGAGGAAGAAAAGGGGAGGAAAGAAAGAAAGGGACGCCGCCGGAGCCTCCGCCGCCCGAGAACCCGCCGACGCCGTCGCCGGCGACCGACCCGTCACTGCTGCCCTTGTCTCCCTCTCTCTAGCTTCTCCCATGCGTGGTTAGAGGAAAGAGGGAGGAGAGAAGAAGCCGCCCCCTGCTATTAAAGTGACCGGTCAAACCGGTTGACCAAGTTTAAACCTGGTTGCTACAGTACCGGTTTGCTACAGTACCGGCGGTGCACCAGCACTGTTATTGCACCGCCAGCATCAAAGCATCATTCGTGCTCCGATTCACGAGCCGTTTGCGTCGTTGTGATCGTCTCGACGAATTCTTGTCACTCAGCGGCCCACGCCCTCCATCCGTCCATCCAATGTCACACCAATTTGGGTAATCTCTTACATGTGCCACATTTTAGTTTTCTCGCACTTCTACCAAATGAGAAGCCACAAAAATTATACTCGATGAAGAGAATCAGAACAACTATATTTCTCAGGCTATTGTTGACATTTTGTTGCAAACTGGTGAGATTATTATTGATGGTGATCAAACTTTTGTAGAGTTTCACCTAAAATTTTTAGGTAGAACTCAAAAGAGATCAGTTAATTATTTTGATGGAGCTTGGTGCACTATTGATCCCTCGAGATCTTACATTACTTTGGGAAAAGAGTGGTTGGAAGAGCGACATGTTGCTATCGACTCAAATCAGTGCATCATCCAGCCACCGCATTTAAGAGGTAAATTTTGTTTTCCCAAGTATATTCTCCTGCTGCCAAACCAGCGCTTCCTGAGAAGACCGTGATTGATGAACAGCCAGTGGAGTTGGTAACTACTACTGAGCGTGTATGTGTGAAGACAGTTCTTGTTGACACTTGGGATTAAGGCTTATTGTTAAGTCTGGACTTAATTTGATGTGATGATGTATTTGAGATAATCTATCATGACTGCTACCAATGATTTGCCAGATGTTACCAAAGATCAGTGCAACTATGATATGATATGGTCTGATCTTCAAGCACACACTCTATGCAGACTGCAACTTTTCAGAAGGTTTATTAGTTTGGATATTCTTATGGTGACTTTATTAGTGCAAGACTTCATCATTCTCCTGCCACTTGTATGGATATTGCGACACTTCAAAACTCGAGGACGAGTTTTCTCGAACCAGGGGAGAATGATAGGGAGCGAGAAGCCCAAGCGATGGTTCAAGCCCAGTTGGAGCCAAAGGAGATTTTTATTTTTTTTCTATAATTTTTGGTGCAATTTTCGCACTATTTTTTAAGTCCAAGAATAAAATAGTCCAAAAGAGTCATATTAGAGTCCAATTAGCTTTTATTGTGTAATTTTCATTCTATGTTGAGTCAAGTCCAATTTGGGTAAGAATCTGTATTTTTCTTTCTTTAGGTGTTTATTATGTTAAGTCTTGTTTTGGATAGAATCTGTTTTTAATTAGAAGTCCATTGGGATTGGGATTTAGCCCAAACCCCTTTAAATACATGTACACCCCCAGTTTAAAGAAATAGAACAGAATATTGAGAAGATTTGCTAGCTACGCTCTGCTCTGTTCTCCTCTGCGACGGAGAGAACCCGCGAAGGGTTCGCCGCGAAGGCCACGCCGCGAAGGCTCCGGTGAGACGCCGGCTAAATCTCCCTCTCCTTTCGCTGTTCCGCATCACATAGAATCACAAATTGTGCCTATACGCGTATGTCTCTTAGGGGGAATCCCGCCCGACAAAAATTCCCTCTAAGTTCATATACGTATAATCACAAATTTATGTTTATATAAATGTGTTTCTTAGTGGAACCTTGCCCAAATAGAGACTCTGCCCGAGGACATATCTATAT
The DNA here is from genome assembly GCA_014218235.1 of Colocasia esculenta. Classification (NCBI taxonomy): domain Eukaryota; kingdom Viridiplantae; phylum Streptophyta; class Magnoliopsida; order Alismatales; family Araceae; genus Colocasia; species Colocasia esculenta. The sequence continues at coordinate 9,045 of JACBKR010004207.1, read as the reverse complement.
AATCACAAATATGCCCTATTGTTATATGTTTCTCAAAAAGGGATGTCGTTCATAGGGGGCACATTTTTATCGGATACTGCTCAAACAGAGATACCATTGAGAATATTCATAAAGTGCAAATTTGTGTTATACAATATACCTCCTTAGGGCAAAATCTCTCCGGGCAAAGTTTCTCCCGAGAATACATGGATATAAATATACGCTCACATAAATATACCTCTATGAGGACACCCTGCCTTAGCAGAGGCTCGCCAGGACATGTTCACGCCTTCAAAAAGGACTGTGATGATATACACACATCCAAAGAAAAAGGGGAATAAAATAAGAACTGTGTTCAAGCATTCCAAACAGGGGCACATACGCACCTCCACGAAAACTATACCCGTGGAAATGGACTTTGGACAGGAATTACGATCTAAAAAAAATCCCATGGAGATACATCCATATGCTCTCCGGAAATTATACCTGTACGAGCAAGAAATGAGGAGAAAAGAAACTCCACCTCAAATTTGAACTTTGCTCAAAAGGGCATTGTAAAAGAACCTCATATAAAAAATTGACACAGTAATCCTTCTAATACGGAAGTGTTACTTCGGGTTATGAATACCCCCAAGTTCAGAATCAATATCCACGGGTATATACCCGTTTACAATAACAATCCTCATGATTTCCCAAATAAAAAATTTTCTAATCAACCTTTTTCAAAAAAAAGAAAGACCTCGAATAGGTCCACGGGTATATACCGTTCCCCTCTCAAAATCACACTTTGGACTCCAAAACGGTAGTCATTTCAAAAAAAATGAAATACTCAAAGCAAATGCATTTCAAAATAATCAAAAGAAAGGAAAAAATGTCATGATTAGGATTTTCTAAAAAGCATGCATATTTTTCCGTCCTTTACTATGAATGGTATTCGGGTTAAAAAATCGGTGTTAAATAATACCAAGAGTTTTAACTCGATGTAAATGTAACATCGATTCCGGTCGATGGAGACAGAGGTCCAGCACATGCTACCCAATCGCCTGATGAGAATAGACATGGGACTCAAGGAGTTCAGATTAAAAACGGCGCAACCGTCCGTTCCACGGACACCATGCCCGTCCGTTCCACGGACACCAAAATTCCTCTTCCGCATTGCGCGGACTTTTTCTTCTGTCTGCTAGACAGGCTGGCACGCCCCGCAACATAAAAATCAAAGCATGTGAAATAAATGAATGAATGCATGAACCACCAAATAAAATGAAACGAACGAAACCCAAAATTGAGTGTGAGAAAATTCCCGTGTCAACAGCAACTCAACATACTCCTCTTTTAGTCCAGGCTTATATGTAGCGTACAGTTGGAGCTTTAACACCAGACCCTGTTTCTGCAATTGTATCAACCATAGTCTGAAAAAAGGGCTAGATGCTATGTGGGCTAGGACACCTGCATATAAGAACATTTAACAATTCCTTTAATTGTCCCCTTTGCCACTGTAGCTGTACCTTCATACCTTTCAATGCTTGCTTGATTCATGGCTGATTTGAATTTCTTTTCCTGAAAAGAAACTCATCCATAGGATCTGGACGAGCAGAAGAACACCTTCTTATGCACTTGATGACCATACCCCCTTCTACGATCATCATCCTTCTATTGTGTTTGTAGGCTTGCATGCACAGTTGTCCTATAATCAACATCGGAATCTGATGCAGATGATTCTATTGAAATTGCTGGGATTGTTGCTTCTTTTCTTCTCTGCCGGTTGGAAATCTCCTCCCGAAGGTCTTCTTCTTGGTGAATCCCTAAGCCCTTTTGGGCTTTTTTCCCCTTGCATTTATTCTTTCATGCTTTTTTTTACTTCAATGGGACATTTTGTACATTTACTGACATCTCCAGAATACCAGCTATGTGCTGTTTGAGGCAATACATGCCTCCACCCATCACCTTTCTGCACCACTTGCATCTTACTCTCTTTCTCTGCTCATCAAGTAGTTCACCATGCGCCCATCCAGGATCAAGGTCCAATTTCTGCTCCTCCTCCTCCAATTGTAAGTCCTGGTGTTCGGATCCAGACATATTCCTACAAAATTTTGTAAAAACCCAGGATCAACATTAATAAAAATATTGTATGATTTTGTATAATCACATACAATTAACTGTCAATTATTGTCAACACAGCCTAATCGGTGCAATCAGGTGATTGACAAACCCAATTACACTTTAATTAGATTAATTACTCAAACCCCCAATTTTTAAACCCTGAGTATGCTTAATTTGGGCATTTTATATAATTACATGCAATTAGCGGACAATTATTTGCCAACACAGCCTAATGGTGCAATCAGGTGATTGACAAACCTAATTGCGCTTTAATTAGATTAATTACCCAAAACCCTAATTTTTAAACCCTAAGTAGGCTTAAATTTGGGGATTTTATATAATTACATGCAATTAGTGGACGATTGTTTGCCAGCACAGCCTATGGGTGCAATTAGGTGATTGACTTATCCAATTACATTTTAATTAAACTAATTACTCGAACCCCCAATTTTTAAACCTTATTAGGCTTAAATTTGGCTAATGGGTGCAATTAGGTGATTGACATACCCAATTAAACCCTAAATAGACTAATTAACCAAACTCTCAATTTTTAAACCCTAATTAGACCTCAATTGGGGACTCTCCATAATTACATGGAATTACTAGCCATTTCAATTCTAGATCATGGGGATCTATACATACAAGTGGTCTTCTATCAAAATTTTAAATTTTTTTTTTTTAAATTAAATTTATACTTGACCACGGAGATCTGGAGATTGGCATCTCGATGGAAAAGACAGTGGTGTTGGCCGGCGAGATCAACTTCTTGTACCTTGGACTGGATCCCCACGGTGAGATCCCCCTCTAAGAGGGAGGCTGGCCTTGCAAAGAAAAAGGAGGGGGGTTGGAGAGAGAAGAAGATGAGAGGAAGAAGAGAGAAGGGAGGAAGGGGCAGCCGGAGCAGGGGGAGGGAGAGCCCGGCTTGGGGGGGGGGGGGGGGGGGTGCCGGAGAGAGGTGATGGGGGCCGGAGGGGGGGGGAGAGGATGCTGCATAGGGGGGAGGCGAATCGCGGCTGGGACCTGGGAGTTGCTAAGTGGAGGGGAGTCGGGTTGGGGGTAAGTTGTCGGATCCGGTCCATATTGGCCGGATCGGGCTAATCAGGGTCTGATCTGAATGGGGATCGGATCGCCAATCTGATCTCCCTCGATCTGGCGTCGCCCACAACGGGATCGGCCCATTTGGAGCAGAATTGGATCTGCCATGGCCGATTCTGATCCGGATCGGGCGATTCTGCGAACCAAAAACTCTTGCTGTCCACTCCATTGCCCTGTGCTGACCCTGCTTCCCTTGTGCCCTCATTGCCACCGTGTACCAACTGACTGGTATCACCATGCCCCTCTTCCTGCACCCTGCATACCTCCCCCAGCGCCCTCCTCCCTCCCCAATACCCCTTTTCACCAATTGCCTCACAATGCCCCCTGTGCTCCACCCTGTTAGCCTGGCCCATAGGCCCCTGCAACCATGGATGGCAGAATCAGCCAAATCAGATCGGAATCAGCCAATTTTGGATCGGATCAGCCATTGCCGATCCAGGCCGATTCAGCCGATTCTGGCCAATTCCCACCCAATTCGGATCAGGATCGGCCATGGCCGATCTAGACCCCGATTCCAATCCAGCCATCCATGCCTGCGACCCCATCCCCATCCTATCCTCCCCTATCCTGATGACCCCTCCCCACCTCGGTGCTCTCTATCCCTCTATCTGGCCTTGGTGCTTCCTGTCCTCCATGGCCTCCCTTGGGGAGGGGAGCAGCTTCGCTTGTTTCCCTCTCCCACCTTCCTTGGCTGTGCAGTGGGAGGTTGCAGGCGGTGCCCCTGTTCCCGTGCCCCAATGCTTTTCTCCTTTTGTCAAATTCGAGGGTTGACTGACCCCCCCTCTCTCCCTTCCCCCATGACTCTGGCAAGGCGGTCAAGGGGTTATTATTGTCTTTTCTTAATCCAAATGGATTGTGCTCTGGAATAATTCCCCCCCCCCCCCCCCCCCCCCCTAACATTGGCTAACTTGGTGGCTTATTTGAAACATTTATAGTTTTGGGGGATTTTTGAAAATTGGACAGATTTGGGGGCTTATAGTGACTCTAAAGTAAAAACTCTTTGTCATATGAGGATTTACAGATATGAATAAAAATAATGCAATTTGTGGGACTGATTTGAACAAATCCCTGTAGTTCTTTGTGAGAATGATTCCTCTGTTCTTGCTTGCCGAAGTTTTCATCCTTAATGTCACTTTTTGCTCCATTTGATTTCCATGTAAGAGGTGTGGACAAGTTTGATCTTCACCTCAGGAACACCGATGTAAGTGCTGGTTCAACTTATTTCTTCAGTGGTCAATTTACTTGGGAATGTATAACATACGAACATTTATGTTTTTTACTGATACTGAATCACTGATCACAATTTTGCACATTTTAATTTGAAAAAGATCTGAGATTCTGCTCTTCTATTGACTTTTCAGATTGTCGCAGATGGTGTTGACCCAAGGCTGCAAACATTTTGTTATTGGTATTCATTTTATGCCCTGAATCCATTTATAATAGTAGTACCTGAAATCATGTCTACCTATCATCTCTAATGGATGTAACTACCAAAAAAGTGCCAAATGTATTTTTGCTTGTAATTAAAAGCTTTCAAATTGATTGTAGGTCAAGGCCCAGCAGGCGCAGAAGATCCTTGAATCTGATGCAAAATGTGAACCATGTCCATGCACATGCAGTAAAGTTGGACTCCCCAAAAGTGCTTAGGGACATTTCTCATGCAAGCCTAACTGGGAAAGACAAAGTGATCACTGATGCTGAGCTACCGAACGGACTGAATGGTTGGTATTATGGTGTTAAATGATTATGTCTGCGCATATATATTATTTCATCCCTTGTGTCTTAATGAGGTAATACTTTTTAGGTGGTCCTTCAGAAAAGGAAGACGAGTGTTCTAAAGCCCATTGCAAATTTGCTAGATATGGCTCAGAAAATACTCATTCAGAATCTACTGAACAAGTTTTCTATAACCCTGGTACCATAGGCATTTGTGCAGCTTCAGCTCAAGCTCCTGCTGCTGATGAATGCAATCAACCAGTATCCGGTGGTAACAATCATGCAACTACTGCTATGCTTCAATTTGCTAAGACGAGGAAGCTTTTTGTTGAAAAAGCTGACCCCAAAAAGTAAGCATTAAGCATTTATACATAGTAAACAGGCCTGTACAACTTGATCAGTTGTGTACATCCATCATTTATTCAATTTGCATTCTTATTTGCCAAAATCTTCTGCATGCAATCCAAGAAGGCATTTTAAAATTTATGGTTTGTTATAGACAGCAGTAGATGTGGAGTTTTTTGACCTTTTCAGACAATGTGATATATCCTTGTTTTTGCAGTCGTGTACTGCTACAGAAACGCCAATTCTTCCATTCTCATAGAGCTCAGGTACGACTTTGGCTACATAATTTCTTATATACTTGTTCTAATTGCTTTTATCTGACTAAATGAGGAAATAAACTTTACTCTGTGGTCTTCTGTTTCATTTCCCTTCAAGTGAATAGTACACATTGTTATAGGGGTGGGAGGATCATGTCCTCTGTTTCTCATGTTGAAAATTGTGATATTTCAACCAATTTACTGATGATGATTGATATGAGGTATGCCATGAAACACAGATTAGTCACCTATTGTGAGAATGCAGGCTTCATATTTTGGGTTATTAATGAACTACGGTCTCTTGGTCACCATTAAAAAAGAGAATCTCAATATCCCAAAACACCAGAATGGCAAATGCACCATTCTGAAGAAAGTTCCTTCCAAATGCATCCAAGGGCACAAATACAAGACAAATGGTAGATTTATGAATTTATCAATGCATGGTGAGGGGATGTACTTAGTTTTTAATTAAACTTATCTTAGGTGAGGATATCTGGAATATAGTTAGTGCATATGCACCACAAGCGGATTAGAAGAGGGAACTAAAACACAATTTTGGGAGGCTATTGATAGATTGACCCAAAATATCTCTAGTGAAAAAAAAATTATCGGCAGGGATCTTAATGGCCATGTGGGTAATAATAATAGAGGATATGAGAAGATTCATGGAGGATTTAGTTTTGGCGATAGAAATGTATGAGTACCACTATTCTTGATTTTGCTATGGCCTATGATCTAGCCATTACTAATACCTTATTTAAGAGAGAGAATGAACAATAACATACAAGAGTGAAACACATAAAAGTAAAATTAACTATTTTCTTATTAGTAAGGTTGATAGAGTTTTATGTAAAGATTATAAAGTTTGTCTTTGGAGAGAGTTAGCCCCACAACATAGGCTGCTAGTAATTTTTTGAAAAGTGGATAGTATAGAGGAGACATAGGTTGCTAGTAACGGATGTTCTTATCCCAAAATTCAAAAGAAAAACTATCATAAATAATTGTTCTAAGTTCCCCCCCTCCCCCTCTGAAAATGGATTAGTACCACTAGTATATAAATGACAAAAGAGAAGAATGTACAAGTATAGACTCACAAAAAGGCCCTAAAAAATTGCCCGTCGACATAGACACTACCATCCATCACCATATGGATAGCCAAGCTCTATCCTCCCAACAAAACAAAACGAGTAGAATTAGACTGATTCACATTACAACCATAGACGTCCATTCCTTAACTTTGTTACAAATCCCAGCAAAAAGAGACTCAACATTCGAGCAACCCTATGGAAAAATCTGATTGTTCTTCTCCCCCCAAATCATCTGCAAAGTAGCATGAAGAATGAGCCCCAAATTTTATTCTCCTTTGGTTGGCTAGTGTCTTTTCCACATTTCAATCAACGTGCGAACCACACCATGCAAGGGTATCATGCCATAAGTACTTGCAGCCACGTCTCTTCACACCATATTGGTATAGGAGCATCCATAAAAGTATGATCAATAATCTCCTCCTCCTCATAAAGGGGACACATGGTCTGAATATCAAGAAGAAGTGAAGCAGTGTATCTCTTGTTGGAGCCTACGAAGAGAAATTTTTAGAGAACCTTGACCGTCAAAGGACTCTTAGGCCTCCAACCTGTAGGTGTAAGCCTGTTGAAGCCCACTATTAGAAATGATACTATAGGCAGTTCTAACTGAAAAGCAACTTCCTTTCTCCCAACGCCATACACATCGGTCCACATTCTCTGAAAGGCAAATGGAGGACAAATGATAGAGTAGATCCTGAAGTTGAAGAGTCTTTGACTATCTCATAGCCCTCGTGAAAGTGGCCTCCCAGGTAAAGAAGTATCAACCACTTGGAAAATAGAATAAGAGGATCTGCTGCCACCTAGAAAAGGTCAGGAAACTCCTCACAAGGAGGGGGATCACCACACAACCTATCTCTCAAAAAAAAGCCATGTCCCCCTTCCTCAAAGAGATCTTGAGCTATGAGAATAATATCCCTGCAAGAAAAACATACCGCCGTAAGGGGAAGTGTTGGCTTGTGGGGAAGGAGAAAATTAATGCAAATATCTATTCTAAGATTAAGTGGTGGAATTTGAAAAGTAAAAATTTGAAAATATTTAAAAATCATCTAATAAAAGAGAATATTTGGAATTTAGAACAAGAAATTAATGTGATGTGAAATATGTTAAAAATTGTATAAAGATGTTGTAAACGATTCTTAAATGAAAGTTAAAGGAATGTAGGAAGAGAGACTTGGTGGTGGAGTGAGGAATTCAAAATATTATTAGAGCAAAAGAGAATGTTCTAAAGCTTGGCAAACTAACAAAAATAACAAAGAGGGCTAAGAAAATAGTTAGTGAAGCTAGATCCAAGGTTTTTGAAGAATTGTATAATAAAATTAGGAACCCAAGAGCGTGAAAGGGCATATGTAAACTTGCTAACTTAAGAGAAAGGAAAGTAGAGATATAGATCATGTTCATTGTATTAAGGGTTGCGTACTTGCATTAAAGGTGAATATCAAGTAGTTCTCTCTCTCTCTCTCTCCTCTCTCTCTCTCTCTCTCTCTCTGTTCTAGGAGCTATGCTTGCACCCTGGTCCTCGTAGTGCTGTGGTAAGTGGAGTAGGGCGATCCCAGCTGCGGAGTAATGCACCACAGAGAGATGGAGGCAGAGGGAGTCAGACCCCCTCCGGCATTGGTCTGTGTGTGTATGAGAGAGAGAGAGAGAAATAGGGCTGCAAGTGTCTAAGGAATAATGAGAGTCTCTGTGTTGGGTTATACAATGAACACACACAGTTTTGATGCACGCTGCCGCTGCCCAATTCATCACCAAGCCACACATCCTTTGCCTACTCGGGTGGAAAGAGATGGAGTGCAAATGTGTAGGATTGGGAAGTCACAGGTCTTAGCAGGCTCATCAACCATAGCCACACCCTGCTGTGGAGGAAGTAGAGGGAGAGGGGGTAGGGTGCCGGAAGGGGATGTCCTCCCATGGCGCTGGTTTGTGACATCCAGAGTGAGAAACTAGAGGTGTGGATGTGAAGGGGTGGGGTGGGGGGTGCTGACACGGGGGAGAGAAGGAAAGTGACGATGGTCGAATGCGTGTGTAAAAATGTATCGCTATAGATCATCGCATTTTTGGTTTATTTGTTTCGCATACCTTGATTTTTGTATCGCGGGGCGTGCCAGCCCTGTCTAACAGACAGAAGAAAGAATCCGCGCAATGCGGAAGAAATTTGGATGTCCGTGAGACGGACGGGTGTGTCCCGAGACGGACGGTGTGTCCGAGAATGGACGGGTGTGGTCCGCGAACGGACGGGTGTGTCCGAGAACGGACGGTGTGTCCGCGAACGGAACCGCGAACGGACGGGTGCGCCGTTTTTTATCTGAACTTCTTGAGTCCCATGTCTATTCTCATCAGGTGATTAGGGTAGCATGTGCTGGACCTCTGTCTCCATCGACCGAATCGATGTTACATTTACATCGAGTTAGGACACTTGGTATTATTTGATACCGGTCTAAACCCGAATACCATTTCATAGTAAAGGACGA
>JACBKR010004206.1:0-25084 GCA_014218235.1 Colocasia esculenta | reverse complement strand
GGATAGAAACCGCAGGAGATTGTCAATTATCTCTGCATTACAAGCCGAAAGGATGATGAGGAAAGGTTGTGTGGCTTTTCTTGCTGCTGTTGTCATCGCAAAGAAGGAAGTCAAAGTAGAGGACATCCATGTTGTCAGCGAATACGCTGATGTTTTTCCCGAGAACTTGCCAGGAATTCCTCCTGAGCGAGAGGTCGATTTTACCATCGAGTTGGTCCCTGGAGCAACACCGGTATCTAGGGCACCATATAGAATGTCCCCGCAAACTGAAAGAATTAAAAGAGCAACTGATGGAACTGTTAGAGAAGGGTTTCATCCGACCAAGCACATCGCCATGGGGCACCTGTCCTCTTCGTCAAGAAGAAAGATGGGTCGATGAGGCTATGCATAGATTATAGACAACTGAATCAATTAACCATCAAGAACAAATACCCTCTGCCGATAATTGATTGTTGTTTGATCAATTATCTGGAGCTAGATACTTCTCTAAAATAGATCTCCGATCCGGTTATAATCAATTGAGGATCAAAGGAGAAGACATTCACAAGACTGCCTTCCGAAGCAGGTATGGGCATTATGAATTTATTGTTATGCCTTTTGGACTAACAAATGCCCCAGTTTTCATGCAGTTGATGAATAGCATTTATCGCCCATATCTTGATAAGTTTGTGGTGGTATTCATCGATGATATATTGATCTATTCCAAGACAAAGGAAGAGCATGAGGAGCATTTGAGGATTGCATTGCAGATTTTAAGGGAGAACAAACTATATGCCAAGTTAAGTAAATGTGAATTCTGGCTTGAGGAGGTATCCTTTCTAGGGCATGTGGTAACCAAGATGGTATCGCTGTTGATCCATCAAAGGTTGAGGCTGTGTTGAAATGGGAAAGACCGACAAGCGTCATAGAGATCCGGAGTTTTCTGGGATTAGCTGGGTATTATCGAAGGTTTATAAGGATTTCTCAAAGATTGCAGTGCCATTGACCAAGCTGACCCGGAAGGAAAATCCGTTTGTGTGGACAATGAATGTGAGGAAAGTTTCAACAACTTGAAGAAGTGTCTGACTACTGCTCCTGTCCTCGCCTTACCCACTGAAGAGGGAGGATTTGAAATTTATTCAGATGCTTCTGGTACTGGACTGGGATGTGTTAATGCAACAAGGGAAGGTAATAGCTTATGCTTCAGACAGTTGAAGGTCCACGAAGTGAACTATCAGTTCATGACCTGGAGTTGGCAGCTGTAGTATTCGCCTTGAAAATTTGGAGGCATTATATCTATGGTGAGTAATTAAGGACTTTTCTGACCACAAGAGTTTGAAATACCTGTTCTCACAGAAGGAGCTGAACATGAGACAAAGGAGGTGGTTAGAGTACCTTAAGGACTTTGACTTTTCCATTCAGTATCACCCCGGAAAGCCATGTAGTGGCAGACGCTCTAAGTAGACAACCAGGAGCTATGCTAGCTAGTTGATGTTGGCGAATGGAAGTTACTAGAGCAATTTACAAGTCTGAACATAGACGTGGGAAAGAAGGAAAGCAATAATGATTTCAAACCTCCAGATACAATCCGACCTACTGACTGAAATCAAGGAGAAACAGAAGAGGGTTCTTAGTTCAGATCAAGGAGAAGCTAGAACAAAGACCTGACTTTACTCTATCAGCAGAAGGAAGATTATTATTCCGAGGTAGAACATGTGTCCCTGATCATGGAGAACTCAAGAAGAGGTTACTAAATGAAGCTCATCAGTCCAAGTACACGATTCACCCTGGATCAACAAAGATGTACCAAGACTTGAAGAGGTCGTACTGGTGGCCGAACATGAAGAGGATGTGGCCAATCATGTGGCATACTGTTTAACATGTATGAAAGTCAAGGCCGAGCATTTTTGTACGGCTGGTGGACTGCTACCACTGGAAATCCCAGAATGGAAGTGGGATAGCATCGGTATGGACTTTATCATGGGATTGCCCAAGACTAGAGTGGTATGGATGCAATTTGGGTAATGTGGATCGATTGACTAAGTCGGCTCACTTCTTGCCGATTAAGAGTACATGGTCAGTGGATGTGTGGCTGCTCTATATGTTAAGGAAGTAGTTAGACTACATGGGGTTCCATCTAGCATAATATCAGATCGGGACCCTAGATTTACTTCACACTTCTGGAAGGGTTTGCAAGCAGCAATGGGTACTAAACTAAACTTTAGTACTGCCTTCCATCCTCAGACTGATGGACAAACTGAAAGGACCAATCAAATTGTGGAGGATATGCTTCGTGCTCTGGTGATAGATTTCAGAGGGCGATGGGATGATCAGTTGTACCTGATGGAGTTCGCATATAACAACAGTTATCAGGCCAGTATCAAGATGGCTCCATTTGAAGCCTTATATGGAAGGAGTTGCAGATCACCCCTTGTTGGGAAGAGGTTGGGGAGAACCAATGGGTTGGACCCGACTTAATAGAGGCAACCGTCAGGAAGGTTCAGATTGTTCGGGAACGTCTGAAGATAGCACAATCTAGACAGAAGGAGCAGACAAGAGAAGGAGAGAACTGGAATTTCAGGTTGGCGAACATGTGTTCTTGAAGGTCTGTTTTAGAAGCTGTGCAGTATTTCTTTAATGGTGGCAAATGGCTTCGTCAGGTAAATCACACTTTCATCTCGCTTATTCCTAAGACTGAAACGGCTGATTCCTTTGACCAGTTCAGACCGATCTCTTTGTGCAACTTCTCTACAAGATTATCACCAAGCTTATGGCTAATCGGATGCAAAAGCACATGCCTCACTTGATCAGTAAAAACCAATCTGCTTTCATTAAAGATCAGAAGATTCAGGATAGTATCCTCCTGGCTAATGATATTGTGAAGGATTTGCATTCCAAGAGTCGTGGTAATCTTCTTTGTCTCAAAGTGGATCTTCAGAAGGCTTTTGATACTGTGAATTATGGATTCATTCTGTTCATGCTAAGGCAAATGGGATTCCCTGATCAATGGGTTAACTGGATTGACACCCTTGTTACTTCTCCTTCCTTCTCGGTTCTCCTTAATGGTAGTCCCACTGGGTTCTTTCACTCCTCTAATGGTATTCGTCAGGGAGATCCATTATCTCCCTATCTTTTTTGTATTGCCATGGAAGGTCTCTCTATCCTGATTGAGCAAAAGGTGGCCGATGGATGTTTACAGGTGCCTAGTTTTGGTAATGTAAAAGTCTCTCATTTGATGTTTGCTGATGATCTTCTCTTTTTTATCAAGCCAAACATCTCTTCAGCTCGCTGTGTTTCCTCCATCCTGGATTCCTTCTACAGCTGTTCTGGCTTACGCTTGAATGCATCCAAGAGTAAGGTGTTGTGGGTGCTAAGATCCATCACAAATCGACCCTCCTTAGCGCTTTAGGTGTTCAGGAAGGTGCTCTCCCAGCTTCTTACTTGTGTCTTCCCTTATTTACATCTACATTGACGAGCTCTCACTGCAATCCAATAATTCAGAAAATCAGCAAACGTATTGCCTCTTGGAAAAATCGCTTCCTCTCCAAAGCTGGTAGGTTAGAACTTATCAGATCTGTTCTAAACTCCTATGCAATTTATTGGGCTGTTGCATTCATTTTGCCTAAGAGACTGATTGGTGAAGTGGAGAGACTTATGAGAAATTTCTTCTGGCATGGTTCTGGAAACTACAAGCCGTTCCATCTCATCAAATGGGACTGGATTTGTAGGCCGAAGGTGGAGGGTGGTCTTGGTCTTCGGAGACTTCATACTTGGAATTCTTCTGCTATATCAATGCAATTTTGGCGAATTCTATCTAACCAAGACACTCTTTGGGTAAACTGGATCAGGAATCGCTACCTATCTAGAGCTTCTTTGTGGACAGCTCGCAGTCACTCTTATCATTCCCAAGCATGGAAAGGGATTCTTCAAGCTAGAGACTGGATGTTGTCAAATGTGATGTTTCAGATTGGTAATGGAAACTCTCTTAGCCTTTGGCATGATCCCTGGATTAATGGTCAGTCCATCTCTTCTATGGGGGGCGAATACATCCGATTCCTCACTGGGTTGTCTGCTAATGCTATGGTGAGTGCTATTATCCACAATGGGCAGTGGAACCTTCCTCCTCCCACCTCTACTGAAATGATGGAGCTATGGCCTAGGATTCAACGCATTAAGATTTTCAGGGAGCTTAGGATTTCATCACTTGGAAGCACAATAATGGTTCGATCTCCAACAAACATATCTATGACTTGAAGCGAATCATGTTTCCCAAAGTTCCCTGGTTCCGAATTGCTTGGTCCAGGCCTACTATACAAAAGCACTCACTTCATGCTTGGCAATGTTTTATGGAGAGAATTCCTTCCTTTGAAGTTCTACAAAAACGTGGCATATATGGGCCAAGCATATGTGTTTTGTGCATGAACCATGATGAACACATCCGCCATCTATATTTTCAGTGTCCTTACTCTTCCTGGATCTGGAAGCAAGTCCTCCATAGGTTGGATATCCGTCGTCAACCAATAAGAACAATTTTGATGAATGTGATACTCTTCTCAAGAGGTTCCCAGCTCAGATATTACCACGGTGGTCGCCTTTGCTAGCTTCCACTCTTTGGTGGGTATGGAAGGAAAGGTGTTCAAGGATCTTTGATTGCAAAGAAAATAGCAAAGTTCATGTCCTCCTTCACATACTATCTGATGTTAGGTATATTACTGAAGGCTATATTCAGGAGAATCCCTTATCCAACCAATCCATGCAAATCATCAGAATTTCGCTTTGAAGTGACAATCTCCACCTTGTGTTATGCTCAAATTTTTCATTCTGTAACCAATTATCTTTGAGCTTCCTACTTCTTCTTTTGATTCAAATCTATCGGCTTGTGATAGTTTGAATTCAGCTCCTTTGTAATTTTCGACATTATTTAATACAAGCGCTCGGTATTACTTACCAAAAAAAAAAAAAAGCAAGGAAAATTCTGACAGCTTCTAGTCTAGCTACAACGCATATGACTCTTCAAAATCAATTCCAAACTCTTGGTTATACCCCTTTGCAACTAGCCTAGCTTTGTTTCTTATTACTTGACTAGTTTCATTTAACTTATTTCTGAAAACCCATCTAGTACCAATCACTTTTTTTTTTTGGTCGGTATCTAGTACCAATCACTGCTTGGTCACTAGGTCTAGGTACTAATTCCCATACTTGATTTCTTTCGAATTGATGAAGCTCATCATGCATGGCATTAATCCCATCAGAACTAGATAAGGCTTCATCAATGACTTGGATTCAATTTGGGAAATTAGAGCTAGTGGGTCTTCTTCAATATTTTGCAAGAAGGATGATCTGGTCCTTACTCTATCATTTAAATTGCCAACTACACTGTCTAATGGGTGATCTCTCAGATATCGAGGTTCAGTAATTACCTGTTGAGAAGTGCCCACTTTTGGAGCAATGTTACCTGACCCACTTGAAGATGGTGAGTGTTGTTCAGGTTTCTTCATTATTGACAAGCTCCTCAACAGTTGGTGAAGAATCCACAATGAGGTCATCCTCTTCATTGTCTTGTCTTTCCCTGCAAGATTTAGAATCATTAGTGGAAAAGGAATTTTCATCAAAAATAAATGTGGAGATTCTTCAACAGTTTGATTTTAAAATGTACACTTGAAAGCCATTGCTGACAGGATGCAGAAAGTCATGGGTAAAATTATTAGTCTTAATCAAGCTGCTTTCATCAAAGGTAGAAGCATCCATCACAATATTCTCCTTGCAAATGACTTAGCGAAAGACTTGCACTGCAAAAGCAAAGGGAATAGAATCATTTTCAAGGCTGATCTAAAGAAGGCTTTTGACTCGGTCAACAGATCTCTTATCTATCATATGTTGCAGCAAATGAACTTCCCTATTGGTTACATTAAGTGGATCAAGAATTGCATTGAGACTCCAAAGTTTTCCATCTTGTTTAATGGTTCTCCTATTGGTTTCTTCAGTAGTAGCAATGGTATCAGACAAGGAGACCCTTTATCACCCTACCTTTTCACAATTGCAATGGAAGGTCTGACTTGCTTATTGGATAGGGCTGTTCAGAATGGTCAACTCAAAGTACCTCATGTTGGAACTACTTACATTTCCACACTATCTTCGGGGATGATCTCATTATTTTCTTGCAGAATGATTACCCTTTTGTTCAACAACTTGCTTATATTCTTGAGAAGTTTGGTGACATTTCGGGCCTCCACCTCAATCACAGCAAAGTAAGGTTATGTGGGTGCTGGAGTTAAAAACAAGGATAGTATCACAGCTTGTTTGAAGGTTGAAGAGGGTTCGTTTCCTTGTCCTTACCTGGGGCTTCCTCTTGTCTCCATGGCTGTTAAGAAGATCCACTGCCAGCCTATCATTGAAAAAATCCAAATCAGACTAATGCATGGAAAAATAGATTCTTATCCAAAGCAGGAAGACTTGAGCTTATTCGTTATGTGCTCCAATCTTATGTTGTTTATTGGTCTAATGGCTTCCTTCTTCCTGCTGGTCTCATCCATGAGATGATAAATTACTTTGCAACTTTTTCTGGAATGGTCATGGTGATGGGAAGGCAATCCACATGGTTAATTGGGCTAAGATCTGTACTCCTAAGGAGGAAGGTGGGCTATCCTTGAGAAAGCTTAAAGAGTGGAACAAAGCTTGCATGTCTTTTTTTTTTTTTTGGTCGGTCAACCAAGAGATTTAATTAATAAGATAAACAAATATACATGAAGAGGTTATCAGGTTAGACCACCCGATAAACTAGAAAGGGACAACAACGAAGGAGATGACACCACATCTTGGTGACTATCTCCCTAAAACCTGTTAAGAACTTCCCAGTCTAATGTTAAATCTCTTAAAAATTGCCTTAGACCGACCTGAAGGAACCCGAGGAGAAGGATTCGCTTCAACACAAGAACGAGCATCTTCAATGATAGCTAAAGTGACTTGAATAGGAGAAAGCCTTGAATCTTCAAATGTTCTTCTGCACCTTTCATTCCAGATCCACCAAATAGCAGCACGAAAAAGAATACGAGCCAAAGACGTACCAAGCCCATCCTTTTTAAAGCTAGCCCTGAGGGAAGACATTTCTTCAAGAATGTTTTGGCGAGGCCTTCTTCTTATGTTCAGGCGGTGAAGAATTTCTTCCCAGATCTCAATAGAGTAAGAGCATTGAAAGAATATATGATCCTCACATTCTTCCGCATGACAGCAAAGAATGCATCTACTAGGAATGATCATGCCACGTTTCCTAAGATTGTTATGAGTAGGAAGCTTGTGCATAACCGCCTGCCAACAAGTTAGGGAGAATCGTTGAACAGTTGGGGCTTTCCAGACCCAATCTGCCCAACCAACTTTGTGATGCTGATCTCGAAGTCTGCTCCAAACTTCCTTCGTGCTAAACGTACCATGCTTCCATGTAATAGCATCAGCTCGGGTGAGAGGCGTCCTCATGATTAGGCCAGATATCAAACATCTCAATGGCGGTGGGAGGAGGGAGATGCCACTGACCATTATGGATAAAGGTAGCACAAGTGATGTTGGAAGGAGTTCCCAGATGATGTCTGATTCTGTCTCCTACCATCATATTAATACTTTTTCCTTCTATCCAAGGATCATGAAAGAAGCTTGTTTGATGTCCATCACCAACATTGTAACTGATGTGCTGAAGAATCCAATCCCTTTGCTTCAGAATTCCTTTCCAAGCCATAGAGTGATAAGGTCTGTGATAAAAGGACCAGATAGACTCCTTCTGAAGATATTATTGTGAACCCAGTTGACCAAAGAGAATCTGTTTTTTGAAGAATATCCCACAGGTTGCTAGTCGCACAGGCCAAGTTCCAATCCTTAATCCTCCGAATCCCTAAACACCTTCACTCTTAGGTGTCTGCAAATGTTCTTCCAACTAACCATGTGAATTGGGTGAGTAACAGATTGACCTTGCCAGTAGAAACAGCTAAGAATTCTCTCAATTTCCTTGATGACTGCCACAGGAAGAAGAAAAGAAACAGTCCAGTAAATAGAAAACGAGGAAAGGACAGACCTGATAAGCTCAAGTCTTCCCGCTCTGGAAAGAAGCTTAGTCTTCCAACTCTCAATTCTTTTTTGATCTTATCAATAATCGGTTGACATAGATTCTTCTTGAGGGAAGTACTGAAAAGTGGCAGTCCTAAGTATGGTGTAGGAAGTTTACCAATGGGCACCTGAATAGCTTCTGAATGGCCTTCTTATTTCTCACTTTCCCCCCAATATACAGTCTACTCTTAGTAGAACTCAATTGCAAACCAGAATAGTGATAGAATTCTTGGAGAAGACAATTGATTTTACGAGCAGAAGAGACATCATCCTTGAAGAAAATTATGAGATCATCAGCAAAGATAAAGTGCGAGATGGACATATCACCAGCCCTAGGCACTTTGATTTCTTTATGACGCACAGCATCCTCCATGAGGCTAGAAAATCCTTCCATGACAATAGTAAAAAGGTATGGTGATAGAGGGTCACCCTGTCTAATACCATTGGAGCTATTGAAGAAACCCGCCGGGCCTCCATTGACAAGAACCGAGAATTTTGCTGTTTGGAGACAACATCTGATCCAACTAATCCAAGAGGAAGGGAAAATTCATTTTCTGAAGCATGAAGTAAATAAAATCCCAGGAAACTGAATCAAAGGCCTGCATAGATCAGTTTAAGGCATAAACTAGTACCCCTGTGCTTGGAATGCAAATCCTTTGCTAAGTCATTCGCAAGAAGGATGTTATTTTGAATACGACGACCTCGGATGAAAGCAGACTGGTGGGGACTAATAAGCATTGGAAGAACATGCTGCATACGGTTAGCCATTATCTTCGTGATTATCTTATAAAGAAAATTACACAGTGATATCGGCCTAAAGTGATCAAGGGAATCAGCATTATCCTTCTTGGGAACAAGAGCAATGAAAGTTGAGTAATTTGCTTTTCCCAATAACCACCATTAAAGAAGGATAGAACAGCATTGGATACCAAATCTCCAACAATATCCCAACAAGAAATGTAGAATTCGGCTGGAAAGCCATCTGGACCAGGACTCTTATCCTTAGCAGAGTTAAAGACCACCTGCCTAACATCATCAACAGTGAATGGTCTCATAAGACTTTCAACATCTTCAGAAGAGAGAACGGTCCGAACATTAAGATTTGCAGGCGGGCATCATGATGCTTGTTAGAAGAGACTGGTAAAAGGAGACAGCATGATTGCGAATATCAGATTGAGAAGTAAGCACCTCACCATCACCCCCTTACACTTCTTGATAGAATTATGAACTCTGCGGGCTTTAATAGCAGCATAAAAGAATTTCGTATTTGAATCTCCAGAGATAACCAATTCTGCTTAGATTTTTGTTTTGCATACATTTCCTCATTCTCCAAAGCCTTGAAATAAGAGGACCGACAAATGCTTTCTTCTTGATGAATGTCTTCATTGCTTGGGTTGTCCGCTAGCTGAGCTTGCACTTTCAAAAGATCCTCCCTGGCTTTCAAAGTGGTAGTAATCACATTACCAAAAATCTCCTTATTCCATTTCCGAAGGGCAAGTAACAAAGCTTGCATGTCAAAGCAACTCTGGGATATTTTGCAAAATGCCGAGTCTCTTTGGATTAAATGGATTCACAGCAAGTACTTAGCAAAAAGTAACATTTGGTTAGCTAAATGTAGATCTATCACTCAGCTGCTTGGAAGGGTATCCTCAAAGCTAGAGACTGGATCAGCAAGCACATATCCTATACTATCTCTAATGGCAGGTCCACTAGTATGTGGTATGACCCTTGGCTCCAAGGTAAAAGTATCCATAATCTTTATGGTGACAGGGTTAGGCAAGACTTGGGTGCCCCTAAAGAGATTACTGTTTCAGAATTATTCATCAAAGTCAATGGAGTCTCCCCCATCCAACTACAACTGATATGATTACTCTCTGGCCTCATATTCAAGTTGTTCCTATTTACAACAACTTAAGTGATGAGATTAAGTGGATTCATGATCATGGAAAATGTAGTGCCACTTCAGCCTGGAATCACATTAGGGAAAAGCAGCCTCTTTGGTCTTATTATAAGTGGGTCTGGGATCGTCCTACATCGCCCAAGCACTCTCTTTGCACTTGGCAAGCTATTCACAATAAGCTGCCCACTAATGATATCTTACAAAAGAAGGGATATTCTATTGCTAATAGATGCACCTTATGTTATTGCAGCAATGAATCAACTGATCACCTCTACTTTGAGTGCTTCTTCTCTCAATGGGTTTGGTATGAAATCATTAAGAGATTTGATCTCAGCAGAAAACTTATTCTGGTATTCAGGCAGAAATTCAAGCTTTGATGCACTCTTTCCCTACTAAAGGCATCCTTGCCAGTCTTATTAAATGTGTTTTCAGATGTACCATTTGGTGGATTTGGAGAGAGAGGTGCGTTCACATTTTTGAGGGGAAAAACAGAAATGAAGCAAACATTCTCATGATATTCTCTATGATACTAGAACTTTGATGGAGCAGCACTTACCTAAGGGCGGTCTAACCAAGAGAGAGAAAGGGGTCCTTTTAAGATTCAACTTCACTGGCATATAATCAATATCTGGTTCTTTTACTCTTTCGATTAGTTTCATGATTAGTTTTCTTATTATTGTCTCATCACTAACAGTTATTTCAAGTTAGATCTACTATCTTATTGTCTTTTTCAGATTCGTGTTGCTGGTCTCATGTTATGACAGGGTGTCATCAAAATGCTTATCTCTGTATTTTCATAGACTACGGATTGTGTAGTCATGAAACTTTTCTTTTACTTGTATCTCTTCAAGGCAGTACTCTGGTGGAGTGAGAACATCTTCCCTCTATGAGGGTTGGTGCACTCTCCTAGATTTGCCTCGGGATCTTCAGCCATAATCTACGGCTTGTGTAGATATGGCTCTCTTGTATATTATTTCTTATTCTAATATAATTTAAGTTTACTTACAAAAAAAAAAACACTTTGACAGCCTTGACACTTCAGAATAGCCAAGGAAGATAGCTTCCTAACTCTTAGCATCAAACTTGTCAAGGTTTTCTTATTATTATTGTGTGCAAAGCATTTGCACACCAAAAGTTTTGAAATAAGAGACAGTTGGCTTTTTGTCTTTCAACAATTCATAGGGGGTTTTTCTGATCTTTGGTCTGATCAAAGCTCTATTTAGAATATGAATGGCTGTGTTAACAGCTTCTGCCCAGAAGGATTTGGGCAGATTACTTCCTAAGAGCATGGATCTAGCCATTTCCACAAGAGTTATATTCTTTCTTTCCACAACTCCATTTTGTTCTGGAGTTCTAGGTAAAGAAAACTTGTGAAATATTTGGAATTCAGCACATAGATCAGAAAAGGATGTGTTATCAAATTCACCCACATGATCAATTAAAATGTTTTTGATTTTATATGGATAAGTTGTTAAGATAGTGGTACAGAAACTCCTGAATTCAAGGCAAGTATCACTTTTGTGGGATAGAAAAATAACCCAAGTAAATCTAGTAAAATCATCAATGATTACAAACCCATATCTTTTACCACTTAAGCTTAGAACTCTTGTTGGCCAAAAAGGTCCATGTGAAGAAGTTCTAGTGGGCTAGATGTAAGTACCTCATTGAAGGTTTTAAAAGATTTTCTAGTTTGTTTTCCTTTAGCACATATCCCACAAACTTGATTTTCAACTTTAGAGAAGGATTCAGGAAGCCACATAACCAAATTCAATCTTAATAACTTATCCATTGTTCTGAAACTTGCATGGCCAAGTCTTTTGTGCCAAGTCCATGCAATTCATCTTTATTTGCAACAAAACAAAGATTTTCAGAAAAGTTTTTATTTAGGTTGATCATGTAAACATTATTTTCTCTTTTTCCAAAGAATTGATTTTATCAGATGATGAGTCAATTATCTTACAAAAATCAGATTCAAACACAACTTTGTGACCTTTGTCACATAGTTGGCTGATACTGAGCAGATTATAATCAAGACCATCAACTAATAAAACATTATCTATTGAGTTTGAAGAAGTTTGACCAACCTTTCCAGATCCTAAGATCTTTCCTTTATTTTTACCTCCGAATGTAACTGACCCTCCCTCCTTTTCAAGTAGGAATGAGAATTTGGCTCTATCTCCAGTCATGTGTCGTGAACACTCACTGTCAAGGAACCATACATTGGAGTTGGGTGCACGACCTTCCTACAACAAGATCAGTGGAGAGAAGATTTTGGTACCCAAACAGAGTTGGGACCATCAGAATGTTTGGACATTGTTAGTAAATTCTTTCTCACCCAAATTTGACTTGTTTTATTTTTGTTTTGTTAAATGGTGGTTTCAGTCTTTTTAGGTTTGTTCTTTTTCTTAGGAATGAAAGCACCAACATTTTTGTTTTTGGTAGGAGGGGAGTTTTCATTTGAGAATTGGAGTTCAGATAAGGAGGTGGAATCCAGGGATTTTGTTGGTACATCCAAAGGTTTGGATGAAGGAATTGAGGATTATACTAACATGGGTTGTTATACCATTGGCTCCAAGGATTGATCCAGTCATTTTGCAGTGTTGTCTTGAGGTCCAAGGTTTTTCATGAATTATTTCTTTTGACTTTTTCTTATTTTTCAAATTTTTATTTGAATTTTTGGTTGAGTTGTTTGCAGCTTTTGATGCTGAGCAGGTCGACCTCTCCTGTACTGGTGTCGACACAGCAGCCACAGAAGCCTTGTTCTTGTGGACTGGTGTCGACCTGTCAGGAGACTGAGTCGACCTGGTTGTCCTTTTTTGTTTTTGAGTTTTTGAATTTTTTGATGTTGTTTTAAGGTTTTGTTTGCTGTTTGTTGAATTTCTGTGTTTTCAAGATTAGGACCCTGACAATTTAATTAGTGGTGCTTGTTCTTTTTCTCACCAGATTTGTCTTTGATGGGTTTCTTTTTGTTGAATCCTAATCCATGAGAGGTGGTTGTCATGGTGGTTCCTAACAATGCCTCTAAGTTATCTTTACCTTTTGTGAAGGTTTGGATAACTTCATCCCTTTCTTTTAGCTGGTTTTAAGAGCTTCAATTTCTTCAATTTCTGTTGTTTCTTGTTTTTCAATTCCAGCTTTTCAGTTAAGTTTCTGAATTCTTGGGAGGCCTTTGAGAGGCAAGTTTTAGTTCATCAATAAGGTTCAGGAGATTTTCTTTTTCTTCAAGCAAGTCTGTTACTTCAGTTTCCAGTTCACAAATTCTATGGTTTGAAGATTGGTTATGGTAAAGATTTTCAATTTTCTTTGATGTGTGTTTGTTTCTTTTCTCATTCAGAATTTCTTTCAACCAGTTCTGCATACACATCCTGCCAATCTCAACAGTATAGTCTTCAAAGGAAGTATTTACCTTTCATCTGTGCTGTTGGCCATGAAGCAAACCTTCTCACTTTCAGAGCTTGAGGATTTCTTCTCTTCTTCTTCCTCACTTGAGTCTTCGTCAGACCAAGTGGCCACCATGGCCTTTGGCTTCTTGTACTTCTGGAATTCTTGTGCTTATCCTTCTTGTTCTCAGGACACTCTCCCTTCATGTGTCCTGGTTTGTTACACCTGTAACATACAATATTTTTGTCAGTTTTGTGATTCTTGTTGAAATTAGAAAAGGAAGTGTTTTTCTTACCTGAGAAAGACTTCTTTTTCCAGACATTTTTCCTTTTCTGTATTTCAAGAATTTCTGAATTGCCTAGTCATGAGGGCAATTTCATCCTCATTTGACTCAGACTCCTCAGAACTTGTTTTCTCCTGACTTTTATCTTTATTGCTTGAAGAGGCCTTAAGTGCCATAGGCTTGGTCTTAATTATGTGTTCTTCATTTCTTTTTAAGTTGATTTCATATGTCATTAAGGATCCAATCAATTCATCCAAAGAGATTTTGGACAGATCTTTTGAATCTTCAATGACAGTGGCCTTTGTATGCCAAATTGAAGAAAGTGAACTTAAAATTTTTCTTACCAAGTCTGCATCTATATATTCCTTACCCAAGGCCTTCAATCCATTACAATCACCATGAACCTGGCAAACATTTCAGAAATATTTTCGTTAGACTTCATCATGAAAAGTTCATATTCTGAAACTAAAATATTTGCTTAGTCTCTTTACTTGAGATGTTCCCTCATAGAGTAATTCGAGTTTATCCCACATCTCTTTGGCAGATTTGCACATGAGATTCTCGAATACTCCTTGGGATGGACAGCACATTGAATCATGTTCATGGCACTATAATTCAATGTAGCTTTCCTTATTTGTTCCCTAGTCCAGGTGTCTTCTTCTCCCTGGTTTTCATAGGGACCCACTTCTACTACTTTCCAGATCTCATAGTTCTGGGCCCTTAAGATACTTGCATTCTGTTTTTCTAGTAAGAATAGTCCGTCCCATTAAAGAATGGTGGCCTATTTATGGAATGACCCTCAGCTATGAAACCTTTGGAATCCATGACTCTAAAGCAGAAAGAAAATGCTTAGCAACCAAACAAGCAAACACTCAAACACACAACACTCAGAAACAAAAATGCTCAGATCAAATCAGATCAAAGTAAACCCGCTCTGATACCAATTGAAGGATCGAGGAAAAGGTGTGGATAAGATCTAGAAGGGGGGGGGGATGAATCCACTTTCTGCGGAAGCTTTAACAGTTTAAAAACACTTTTGAATCAGAGGCAATTTTATCAGTGAAAAACCCAGATCTGATGATATTTGAGTGAGTTGGTAAAAGCAGATATGAAATCAGTTGATTAAGTGAACTTTAAACGATCCTATGCAAGCATCTAACGGATAATGAAATCAAACCACAGATAGACAAGTGCACAAGGATTTTTAGGTGGTTCGGAAATCACCCAAGTGATTCTACATCCACCCTCACACCTGTGAGGATTCACTAAAAACAACCGGGTACACACCCACTGGAGCCTGACAACTCCAACACTTGAGAGCTTACAACTCACACAACTTCTAGAGCAAGACTACTCTAGAACCACTGAGCAAGTGCTCAACACAACCTTGAGTTAGACAACTCAACCTGAGCACGACGGCTCACAACAACCTGAGCACAATGCTCACACAACTTGAGCACAATGCTCACACAATGGTTGCTAGACACCAACTCAAGACATAGACCTTCTAGCACAGATCTAGTAAAAATGAGAGCACTAATGAGAGCTATGCAGAAGCACTTGCATAATCTCAAAAGATATCTCAAAAAACAGAAGTACAGTGAATTGCATTAAATAGCTTTGTTCTTCAAGTGTACTCCCTTGTAGAAGCTTGGATTGGGAAGAGGCTTGCAGTCTTGAAGTCCAAACCGATGCTCTGCACTTTGGAGTTGTTGGATCTTCCTTGAGTTCTTCTCCAACGAAGGCTTCTACAGGATCTGCTTCCTTGGGATGCTTCAGAGGTTCTTCAAGGATCACACTCCAATTCTCACACTTGAATTGGTGAGAATTGGTCTTCTGGAAGCACTCGGAGAGCAGAGAGAAGGGAGACAACCTCTTGCAGCCGCCAGGAAACTTTCAGGAGGCTCTAAGAGTTTGATTGGGTCTCTCTCATGGATGGAGGGCCAATAGAGGGCCTTTTATACTCAAAAGAATCCAAAGATACCTTTAGGTATAAGGGCACACGATCCTAGGTTGATTCCCCATCGGCCTGGGCTGACACGTGGCAGCCATCCACTTTAGATGAAAAACTTCCGTAGTGTGTCGACCTGCCCTGGTGGTGGTGTCGACACACTGTCCCAAAATATGGAAACTGTTGTTCTGGGAGGAAGGTCCCGTGTCGACCTGCTCTGAGAGGTGTCGACCTGCTGTCCCAGATCTGCAAATAGTCTGTTCTGTGAGCGGGATCCAGTGTCGACCTGCTCTGAGAGTGTGTCGACCTGGGTGGACTGATTTCTGAAAAACTGCAACTCGTGTCGACACACTCTGACTAGTGTCGACATAGTCTCAATTTTCTTCATCTTTTGCCTTTGAATCTGTGTTGTTGTGTCGACACCATTGATGGGTGTGTCGACACATCTTTTGCAAAAGTGTTTGTACCTGAAATAAACACATATATCATTAGTTAAATGATTTATCATGAACATAAATGATAAATGTGATTTGAAATATGGTTTTGAACATTGATTTCAGGTATGATGTTTTTGACATGTTTCATTGAATTGCTTTAAAATACCTCTTGTCATCATCAAAATAGGAGAGAGAAATGATATGAATATACATTCAAACCAACAAGGACACCCATCGGAGATCAGGAGCTTCTTGGGGTTAGCAGGCCATTACAGGCGATTTTTGAAGGCTTGCATCGCGCCACCCTTTGAATAAGCTAACCAGGATGGGTGTGATGTTTGTTTTGGTTGATGATTGCGAGATGTTTCCAGTTGCTGAAGGTGAGCTTACATCTACACCGTGTTGATCTGCCGAGTGGTGCAGAGGGTTTTGCTATCTACTCTGATGCTTCTCAGATAGGCTGGTTGTGTGTTGATGCAGTATGGTAAGGTAGTTGCCTATGCTTCTCGCCAGTTTAAAGGAGCATGAGGTAACTATCCGACCCATGATTTGGAGTTAGCGGCTGTGGTTCATGCACTGAAGATCTAGAGACACTATCTTTATGGTGTCAAGTTCGAGGTGTTCATTGACCACAAGAGTCTAAGATATCTTCTCTTAGAAGGGTTGAACCTGCGGCAGAGAAGGTGGATGAATTCTCAAGGACTACGACTTCGAGCTTCAGTATCATCTAGGGAAGGCGAATGTCGTGGCGGATGCGCTCAGCAGAAGAGGTATTTTCTTCGGCAGGATTGGAAGATGCTAGAGGATGCAGTGTGGCTATGACTGAGTTAGAGCCACAGTTGTGTCAGGCTTTTATGGCTCAGTTATCTATCCGATCCACGGTTTGGATGAGGTGATCGAGCAGTAGAGAGCTGATCCTAGGCTTCAGGAGATGGTGGGCAAGGCAGGCATTGCGCGAGAAGAGGATGGTGTTATTAGATTTCAGCACCGAGTTTGTGTTCCGATGTTGTGGATGTTCGTGAGCGTGTTCTAGCAGAAGCTCACAGGTCGAGGTTCTCATTCATCCAGGCAACACCAAGATGTACAAAGATTTGAGAGATATTTTTGGTGGCTGGTATGATGAAGGATGTGGCTGAGTTCGTGTCCAGATGCTTAGTGTGCCAGCAGGTGAAGGCCTAGCGTCAGTGACCATCGGGCCTTATGCAGAAGATGGAGATACTAGTATGGAAGTGGGAAGCAATCACCATGGATTTTGTGACGGGTTTGCCCAGATCAGCTAAGGGGCAATGACTCGATTGGGGTGATTGCAGATCATTTCTCCAAGATGGGCATTTCTTGCCTATGAAGAAGAAAACAATCCATGGAGAGTTTGGCTAGGCTGTATGTCGGCAGCATTGTGAGGTTGCATGGTGGTGTGCCGAAGTCCATCATTTCTGATCGAGACCCGAGGTTTACATCGAGGCTGTGGCAGGGTCTTCAGGATGCTTTGGGTTCTTAGTTGAAGCTTAGTTCTGAATTTCATCCCCAAATAGATGGCCAGTCCGAGAGGACTATCCAGATGCTCGAGGAGAGGAGGGCGTGCGGCGTGCTTGATTGGAAGGGTGATTGGGAGCGTCGTCTACCTCTTGTGGAGTTCGCATACAACAATAGTTTTCATGCGAGCATTGGCATGGCTCCATTTGAGGATGTGTATGGGTGACCTTGTAGATCTCCTTTGTGCTGGGAGGAGACAGTGATAGGCAGTAGTTGGTCGGAGTTGGTGCAGGAGACCGGATAAGATTCAGCTTATCAGGCAGAGGTTGGTTGTTGTAAGGCCCTTGATTTTTCATCTTTGGGTGATTTCTTATGTATGTGTAAAGTATGCCATCGATGTATAAATTTTAATTGTGCATAATACTTATAGTTATATATTGATGAATAAGAATTTGTTTTCTTAAATACATTGTAAATTGTATATATATATATATATATATATTATATATATATATATATATGTGGTGTACATAGAATTTCTACAGTTTTAAGTTATGTTCTAGCGGCTGGTTGGCGTCAACATGAGTTGACGTGACTATGAATTAGCGGCCACACCGATGGACGCCGACTCAATTGACAGCCTGTGATGTTGACGTCAATGTCCCAGATCTGTTGCGGTTTAGATCCGGAAAACGCCTCGAGAAATGTCACCCTTGGTTAGGAAACCGTCCCCCAATGGTAACCTAGACCCTAAACATGTTCCTAAAACCTCAACCCTATAAAAGAGGCGGATAGGGCACAGTTAGGTCCTTTTGACTCTTTGCCAAAAACCCTAGCTTTTATGTGGGAACCCTAACTTTGAACTCCTTGATCCGGCGATTTGAGGCTTCATCCGGCGTTCTGCAACGACTGGAGGAGAGTCTAAACATTGGAGAGACTCTACGACACCTATTTGCGCTCTGCATCAACACAAAACTCGGATCGAGGGAGTTTTGAGGACTCTTTGGCTCAGGCCGAGGAGGGCTTTCCGTCTTAAATTGTTGCTTGTGGATTTTTCAAGAGGCAAGTAACCCTTTCACATCACTCTTACATACATCTACTAGATCCTAGGCATTTTTCTGGAATTTTACTCGTGTCCTGGAACCCCAATTTCACCAAGTTTATTGCGTTCAGTCTGTGTTTTGCACAGACAGGAACTTAACGGTAGGATCCCTTGCCGTTAAGATCCTGAGGTTGGCGGCACCCTATGTTGCCGTTAACTTGAGTAAACGGCCATACCCTTGTCGTGAGTTCTCAGGTAAGAAAAAGTGGAATGTCTGCCTATAAACTATTTTTCGGATTCTGCGCGTGAGGATATATGGTAAATTTTATATGTTATGTAATATGTGTAGTGGAGCATGTTGTGTAATTTCTGTGAAATTTCGTTAAGTGTATTATTTATAAAAATTATTGAAATACATGTTAAACAGGTTCTGAATATTGTAAATTACTGTTTATGTTATCCTTGTGGAATTTAAGTAACAGAAATTTTCTGTGGTGCTTTAATCGAGGTCAAGAATGTTAAAATTTGGAAATTTTCTATGATGTGAGATTTTAGATTTTCTGAGAGCTTTTTATGCTTAACAGTGAGCATGCTTAATTAGTGAAGAATTCTATTAAATGATATGGAAACAGTTAAATCTCTAGGATTTGGCACATGATTAGAACTGTCAGTATACATGTATATAATGAATCATGAATCCGAACAATGAAAATCCATGTTAGTATGGTTATTTTAGTCTTATGTGATTCCATTGTTAGAATTTTTGTAATTAGTGTGTAATTCAGAAAAATACGAAAATTTATATGCATGATGGTTACCTGTAATAGGTTTTTGGTTAAAATTTGTATTGAAATGATGAAAGTAGCTATACATTTCAATTTCATGTGTGATATTGATAAATTAAAGTATGTTAATGTGTTGGTATTAAAATCGGGAAAATTCTGCATGATTAGACTTATTGAATGTGTAAATTCTGAGAACAGTAGTCCCATGCTAGGTAATAGTGAAGTGTGTAAATGTGTGAGCATGAAATGGAGGTATTAAAATTTTGCCTTAAGTGTGTGTTAGAAATTAAGAAAAGTGGTAAATGTGCCAATGGGTGACACTGCTACCTTAGAGGGCTGTGGAACCCTACTGTGGTAAAGTCCCCACGGGAAGTTCAATGTGTGTGATGTCCCAGGGCATTGGTATTAAATCCGGAGGCGAACAAGTATCGCTGGTTAGGGTGGAGAGTGCTTCTCCCGGTTCTGCGCAGTAACTAAGATTTATCACTGAAATACCTAGGTGATAGATATGTGATGTGATTAGTGTGTGTCCTTCTATAAGGGGGTTGGGGCTATGTGTCACGACATTTAATAAATGTGAACTTGTGTTTAAGTGAAATGAATGTGTAAATTGTGAAATTGTGTAAGTGGTCATGTGTTAATATGAATTCTTGTGACAACATGTAAATTGATAATTTCTTAAATGATTATAATATGTACATAGCAAAACAACAAACTTTTCATGAGTATAAATGTGTTATCCATGTGAAAATAATTATAGAATCCATGCTAGAATTGTCTCTTATTTATATGTACAAATTCCATGTTTTAAATGACTAATGTTTAACTTGTAAGTGTGTGTGAATGTGGTTAAATGAGCTTAGTTAATATATTGAAAGGTGTGTAGAAAGCATTGATAGACTTTAAGTTATTGAAAATTTTGTATAAGACAATTTCCATGTGTAACATGTGTAGACATCATGTTTAGGATTTTTACTCGAATTAATTGTTAAATCCATGTTTATAGGTTATTGTGTAGTATGAAAATGTGAAAGTTATGTGATGCATGTAAGTTTAGTGTGTTTGGTGTTACATGTTGAGTTCATTGAACTCACTCTTCTTCGGCGTACAGGTGCAGAGATTTCTGCTTCTTCCGAGGAGATCGTTAGGAGTGACTCGAAGCGGGAGTAGGAGACCTTGTTTTGGACTTGGGTGTTGTACTTTTATTTTTCATAACTATGTAATAGAGTAGACTTTCTTACCTTTGGGATTGTGGTACTTATTTAGTGAAAGTTGTGGACAATGTATTTATTTCATTTCTCAGTTATGAAAAGTTAGATTTCTTTTCTTCTATATTTATGGACTGTGAATAGAATGGGATGATGGAATAAGAAGTTACATTTGGCTATTTCTTTGCCTCTGTTATGTGAATGTATTTATGTATATTTCAGCCTATCGTATAACTGGTGGGTAAATGTCCCACGTAGCGGGTGCATTATATCGATGTGGGTTGGTATAACCGTACCGGTATAAGGAGGGTCGGTACAGTTGTGGTGCAGGATAGGTAGAAGAGCTACGCCGACAACAGGAGGAAGGATTTGGAGTTCGAGGTTGGCGAGCATGTATTCTTAAGGTTTCGCCTACCGAGGCGTTGTTAGGTTTGGCAGGCATAGCAAGTTGAGTCTGCAATTCATTGGCCCGTTTGAGATTCTTAGGCGAATGGGCAACGTGGATATGAGCTAGCTTTATGCCCAGCGTTAGCTAGTGTGCACCCAGTTTTCAACGTGTCTATGCTCAGGAGATTAATGCATGATCTGTCGCATCTTATTAGTCACGAGCCAGTCGAGATTCAGCCAGACTTGTCGTATCAACCAGTAGCTATCCTAGACCGGAAGGTTCAACACCTCAGGAACAAGTGTATTGCGTCCGGTGAAGGTGTTATGGAGGCATTTCTCGCGGGAGGAGGCTACATGAGAGTGAGGACGCATGAAGAAGAAGTATCCCCATTTGTTTGGTTAGTATTTTGTTCTACTTCGAGGATGAAGTTTTCTTTTAGGGGGAGAGGGTGTAAGGCCTCGAATTTTGTTCTCATTATGTCTATTTAATTTGTGCATATGATAAGTATTATTTACTTATGTGCATATATATATATATATATGTTTATTTTTGTACATATAAGTATTTAGCTAATTCTGTAAATCTTGTATTATTAAATTCTGTGCATATAATGTCTATTTATCTTTGTACATGTATGCTGGTTTAATATATTTAGAGTTTCTGCCAAAATCCTAGTTAACGTCAACATCCCTTGATGTTAACAATAGGTAGATGGCAACCTATATGCCGTTGACTCATGGACAGGGGATATAGACGTCCGATCAATGGACGCCTACTTCCTGTTAACGACAGCAGAGTGGCTGTTTATTTCTGTATTTATGTCTGCGATTCCAGATCTGAAACGGAAGCATTTTCTCCGAGTTCTAATTAGGAAATCTATCCCAATGTAGGAAACTTAATCCTTAGCATACCCGACCTTGGTCCTATAAAACTAGTGTTTTCAGCCAGATTAGGTCCTTTGGCTCAAAGGAAAACCTAGGTTTGTTGTGAGAAAAACCAAAACTTCTCAAGGCTTGATCGGCGATTTCGAGCTTCTTCCGGGTGATCTACTTCGACTAGGAGGTGCTCATTGGGTTGTTGAATCTTCCCCGACTCCGGAGATCCATCTGCGCAAGCTTGAAGACCAGATTTAGGAGGGGAATCTGCACCTCTTGGCTTGGCGAGGAGGGCTTCTTCGACAAATCAAACCCTTTAGAGATTTATTTCTAGGCAAGTAATCGAGGGGTATCATCCATAGACATTTCCCCTAGGTCCTATAATATTTTTTGGATTTTATTCGTGTCCTGGAACCCCCAATTCTCCTTTTTATTGAGTTCGGTTTGCACTTCTGCAGACAAAGGTTGACGACAACCTTGTTGCCGTCAAGTTCTTATGTTGACGGCAGCATCTTGTGCCATTAACCCTTGTTGGCGGCAAGACTCTTGACGCCAAGTTCTTCACGATTTTTAGAACTGCGA
Organism: Colocasia esculenta; assembly: GCA_014218235.1. Taxonomy (NCBI): domain Eukaryota; kingdom Viridiplantae; phylum Streptophyta; class Magnoliopsida; order Alismatales; family Araceae; genus Colocasia; species Colocasia esculenta. The sequence continues at coordinate 2,709 of JACBKR010004206.1, read as the reverse complement.
TCTTGATTCTGTGCTGTGATTTTTGAATCTATGGTTGTCTGTACATGCTGTAAAAAATAGGGTTTGTCAGGTATGGTCTGTAGGTCATATCATGAGGTTCTGTCAAATTTCTAACCATGATATTATTAGTATAAGTTCTGTTTAGAAAATAAGTATGTTATGACTATGTTTAAATCTGAATAAATAGTTTCGTTGCATGTAGGGTTTCAGAAAATTTCCATGATCTTAGGGTTACTATTCTCATGTTTTAGAACTATTAGAACCGACTGCCTTACTGTCTACCATGTTAAGTGAATATTTCACTAAAATTACATGAAATCTGTTTAAATTGTTAAAATAAGTTTTACAGTTGCAAAAAATCTGAAAAATTAGGCATGTGACATATACTTGTATGAAGTCTGTGGTTAAAATTGATACTGTTCTGATGTCATTTGTTACTATTTGTATTTTAACAAGGATAATTAGACCATGTAAGCATCTTTAATTTGGATAATATAAATTTCAGTGTTTAGCAGCATGTCTAGGCATTGATATGATTAAATTGACACTGTGAATCAGTCATATTGAGTTATGTAAACTGAAGCATGTATATTTGTTTAAGGTGCATGTGAATGAGTTAAATAGTGCATGTGAATAATGTAAACCATGTGATTAAGTGTTAATGTGTAATATGTTCTGAGATTGACACTGCTACCATAGAAGGCTGTGGAGCCATACTATAGAAAAGTCCATATGTGAAGGCTCATTGTGTATGTGATATCTTGTGGGCATCAGGATGAAATACTGGAGGTGGACAAGTACCACTGGTTAGGGTGGAGAGGGCTTCTCCCGATTCTGCGCAGTTACCAAGATTCGTCACTATATTGCCTAGGTGACGGGTATGTGTTATGTGAATGTGTGTCCTTCTTATGGTGGTTTGGACTATGTGTCACGGCAATTAAGTGTAAAAGTGTGAAAAAATGTGAATATGTGCAATGTGAACATGTGATAGTGTTATGTGAATGTGATAGCATGTGAAAAGATACGAAAACCATGTGAATGAGAGTTATTTATGTTAAAACAGCAAGCTAAAGATGTGTATATGTGTTATAAATGCATGAGAAAAATGTTAGATATCATGCTAGGATTGTTAGTTACCTTGTGCTAATTTCCTTGCTTTATTTGTTTAAGAATATGATTGATATGAGTTGTGATTAGCAACATGAATCAAGTTAATTTCATGTGTAGAAAGCATGTGTAGGTTGTTCTTGTGTATTTACTTAATTGTCATAAAGCATGTGCCATGTATTTCTCTTATTGTTTAAAAGACTAGTATGTATGTGATATGTGTAAGGACAATCTTTAGGTTGCTTGCTGGGTCTTGTTGAAAGACTCATACTTGCTTTAAACATACAGGTGAGACAGGTGTTCCCGTACTTGAGGAAGACTTAGTGAGGAGTGACTCCGAGCGTGAGGAGCTGCTGCACTTGTGGAGATTGCTACGTAGTTTACATTTCCTTTTCATTAGTATGTGAACAATGACAATGTTATTCATGTGGACTTGTATAATGTGGACAATGTTATTTACTTTTGCTATTAGACTGTGGAATTATGTGAATGATGATGGAATAAGACTCTCTTTTATTTCACTGTATTGTTTTGTTATTGATGTCATCTCGACCTATTGCACAGTGTTGGGGTAAATGTCCACTGTACTGTAATGATGCCCTTATATCGATGTGGATTGGTATAATCGTACCGATATAAGGAGGGTCGTTACAATATTTGTTTGAACCTAATTTCTTTATTATTATTTGTACCATTATTTAATTTATCATCCTAAAATTCGCGTAATTTCGAGTTGGTTTGCACATGCGATAATGCTTTTATCATTATCGGGTTTATTCATCTTAAGACTTTGTTTAGTGTGGCCAACCAAATTTATGTTTTGACCCACATTCTTTATCACTCCTTGTAATATTATTGTTAGTGTTCGAACATAATATTTCATTTAATTACCTTGCAGTATCTCACATGTATATAATTATCTTATTATTTGTATTTCAAAATTCAGGTTGCTATACGTGTCATAGGAGATCAGTTGGTTGAGGATCTTTACCTCGGAGGGAGAACCGTCTTGGTTGGCCAAGGCAGGCTTCTTCGTCTAAATCTAGATCTTTTGGGTTTCAGAGGCAAGTAACCTAGGGATCGGGTTCCCAACCATAGTTCTACCTTTTTATAATTTACATGATTTTAAAATTTAAACAACATTCGGATTTGGGGTTTTGATGAGTTCCGAAAGGGTTCTATTATCTATCAGGTTAACGGCAACCGTGACTGCCATCAAGGAGGAACCTAACATCAACCTCTTTGCCGTCAAGTTCTTCTATCCACCATTTTACCTACTTACTTCTAGATTTATACCGTTGTGTTCAGACTGAGAATGGATCTTTTGTGAGATGTGTAGGGTTTAGGTTAATTTTTTACATACTACAATTTGGGTTTTTTCTTTGGTCACCATGATTTTAGGATAATTTCTGAATTCTGTAAATAATAGTATAGATTAAGTAGAAAATTTGTACTAAAGCATGTTTGTGATCAAAAATTGTGATTTTGTGTAGAAATACATGTCAGGGTTATGCTCATGCTGTGATTGATTATAATCAGAATTAGACTATTTTCTGTTATTCTATTACTGGAATACAAAAATTAGTAGTGTTGTTTTAAAGT
>JACBKR010004205.1:0-25128 GCA_014218235.1 Colocasia esculenta | reverse complement strand
AAGACGTAGTTTCGAGGACGAAAATCCTTTGTTTCGCACTCCAAAATTGCGATTCTAGCCGACGATCTCCCTTACTCCAAGGTTTTTTGGCAGTAGCGCCTCCCACGATTACGTGAATCGCTGGTGGCGGAGCCCACACGCGGAGCTGCCCAGGTCACAGCGATCGGAAGTCGTGTTCAACTCGACACGAGATCTCCTCCCCAGGTAGTGGATAGGGGTCCCGAACATCGCGATATAGTCACCCCCTCCGGTTTATTCCACCCCTTCGCTAAAGAATTGGGCATAACTTTCGCACGGGCATCGGAATGGCTATGTGACCAACAATCGGAATCGGCACTCCGAGACGGTCGACAAGGTGCTGGTTTCACGGAATTCCGTTCGGGGGCCAAAATTCCCCCCGGAGCGTGTGTACTAGTACACCGACTGCCGTTACCCTCCGGTCGGACGCGGATATTATTCGCCCGGGGGTCGGAACCGCCCGCGAGGCCCCAATCAGAATCGGTGCTTCGACCCGGTCGGTTAATATGTCGCATTCGGAGATTTCCAGTCTGGCGCCCAAATTCCTCTCAGGAGCGCGGTCGCAGGCTGTCGATGCGATCGCATACGGACACCGCTTCGCTCAAATAGGCATAACTTTTCGCTCGGTTATCGGAATCACTTATAAGACCCCATTCGGAATCGGCACTCCGAGACGGTCGACAAGGCGCTGGTTTCGCGGAATTCGTTCCAGAGCCAAAATTCTCTTGGAGCATGTGTATAGTACACCGACTGTCGTACCCTCTGGTCGGACGCGGATATTTATTCGCCCGGGGGTCGGAACCGCCCGCGAGGCCCCAATTCAGAATCGGCGCTTCGACCCGGTCGGTAAGTGGTCACATTCGAAGATTTCCGGTCCGGCGCCCAAATTCCTCTCCGAGAGCGCGGTCGCAGGCTGTCGATGCGATCGCATACGGACACCGCTTCGCTCAACAGGCATAACTTTTCGCTCGGTTATCGGAATCGCTTATAAGACCCCAATTCGGAATGGGCACTCAGAGGTGCTCGACGCCCACATATTGCCTCAGGCCATAAGACGTCGTTTTAGGGTCAAAAATTCTTCATTTCGCACTCCGAAATTGAGATTCTAGCCGACGATCTCCCTTATTCTAAGGTGTTTTTGGCACAGTGGCGACTCCTCGATTACGTGAATCGCTGGCGGAGCCCACACGCGGAGCCGCCCAGTCACAGCGATCGGAAGTCGTGTCAACTCGATGCGAGATCTCCTCGCAGGTCGTGGATATGGGTGCCTGAACATCGCCGATATAGTCACTCCCTCCGGTTTTTCCCACCCCTCAGCAAAAGAATTGGGCATAACTTTCCGCACGGACATCGGAATCGCTTATGTGACCACAATCAGAATCGGCACTCCGAGACGGTCGATAAGGCGCTGGTTTCGTGGAATTACGTTCCGGGGTCAAAATTCCTCCCGGAGCGTGTGTACTAGTACACCGACTACCGTACCCTCCTCGGTCGCGAACCAGAATTTATTCGCCCGGGGGTCGGAACCGCCAGCGAGGCCCCAATTCAGAATCGGCGCTTCGAACGGTGGGTAAATGGTCGCATTCGGAGATTTCCGGTCCGGCGCCCAAATTTCTCTCCGAGAGCCCGGTCGCAGGCTGCCGATGCGATCGCATACGGACACCGCTTCGCTCAATAGGCATAACTTTTCGCTCGATTATTGGAATCGCTTATAAGACCCCAATTCGGAATCGGCACTCAGAGGCACTCGACGCCTATTATTGCCTCAGGCCAAAACACGTCGTTTTGGGGTCGAAATCCTGCGTTTTGCACTCGAAATTGTGATTCTAGCCGACGATCTCCCTTATTCCATGGTTTTTGGCAAGTAGCGACTCTCTCGATTACGTGAATCACTGGCGGAGCCCACACACGGAGCCGCCCATTCACAGCGATCGAATTCGTGTTCAACTCGACGCGAGATCTCCTCCCCAGGTCGTAGATATGGGTGCCCGAACATCGCCGAATAGTCACCCCCTCGGTTTATTCCCACCTTCAACGAAAGAATTGGGCATAACTTTCGCACAGGCATCGGAATAGCTTATGTGACCACAATTCGGAATCGGCACTCCGAGACAGTCGATAAGGCGCTAGTTTCGCGGAATTCCGTTCCGGGGCCAAAATTCCTCCCGGAGCGGGTGTACTAGACACCGACTGCCGTACCTCCGGCGGATGCGGAATTTATCGCCGGGGGTCGGAACCACCGAAACAGCGGTGAGGCCCCAGTGCCGATGACTGATGCGGAATCCACGAGGCCGAGACGAGGAGGAAGGACCTCGGGGGTCTCCTGCCCCTGCAGAAGGCGCGGAGGAGAACAGTTTCCGCGGGCGCCCTTGAGGCGGTCAGAGGAGAGGGGCCTCCTGCGGGCAGACGAATGCTATTGACGAGGGCCGAGCTTGCTCCGAAGAGGATCGGCTGCGGCTATCGCAAGTGCTGGGGAGGACATCCCTAGCACGCCCTTCAGAGGTGATGTTGGAGGCCGCCGTGGAATGCCTCCAGGGGGCGCGCCCAGAGACCTTCCTCCTTGTCCCACCGCGCGTAGCTAGAGTGCTAGCGCGGTGCCAAGGAATGAGCCCGGAAGGTACCCCCGAACATTCCGAGGAGGTTCTACCAAGCAAAGCACCACGACGAGGAGGAAGATGACGAGGGCATCGACGTGGAGGCGCTAACAGATAGCGTCTTGAAGTCGCTAGGGTCGCTTAAAGTGGCTTTCCATGCATGCTCGAAACCACAAACAAATGTGGGGAGGCAGAGTTCGCCTTTTGCAAAGAGCTCGAGGCGTAGCACCAAGCCCAGAAAGCAGCGCTGCAGAAGGAAGTGGAGGACTTGCGAACAGCGCTTCGTGCCTCCGAGTTGGATCAGGAGGTAGCTCGGGCAGAGAAGGCGGTGCTTTCCAAGGTGTGGTCGAGGCCAACCCGCGAGGCCCCAATTCAGAATCGGCGCTTCGACCGGTAGGTAATGGTCGCATTCGGAGATCCAGTCCGGCGCCCAAATTCCTCTCCGGGAGCGCGGTCGCATGCTGCCAATGCGATCGCATCGGGACACCGCTTCGCTCAAACAGGCATAACTTTTCGCTCGATTATCGGAATCGCTTATAAGACCCCAATCGGAATCGGCACTCAGAGGCGCTCAACGCGACCTTATTGCTCAGGCCATAAGACGTCGTTTCGGGGTCGAAAATCCTTCGTTCGCACTCCGAAATTGCGATTGTAGCCGACGATCTCCTTATTCCAAGGTTTTTGGCAGTAGCAAGAGACTCCCTCAATTACGTGAATCGCTGGAGGAGCCCAGACGCGGAGCCGCCCAGTCACAGCGATCGGAAGTTGTGTTCAACTCGACGTGAGATCTCCTCCCAGGTCGTGGATATGGATGCCGAACATCGCCGATATAGTCACCCCCTCCGGTTTATTCCCACCCCTTCAGCGAAAGAATTGGGCATAACTTTCCGCACTGGCATCAGAATCGCTTATGTGACCACAATTCGGAATCGGCACTCCGAGACGGTTGACAAGGCGCTGGTTTCGCGGAATTCCGTTCCGGGGCCAAAATCCCCCCCGGAGCGTGTGTACTAGTACACCGACTGCCGTACCCTCCGGTCGGACACAGATATTTATTCGCCCGGGGGTCGGAACCGCCCGCGAGGCCCCAATTCAGAATTGGCTCTTCGACCGGTCGTAAATGGTCACATTCGGAGATTTCCAGCCGGCGCCCAAATTCCTCTCCGGGAGCGCGGTCGCAGGTTGCCGATGCGATCGCATACGGACACCGCTTCGCTCAAACAAGCATAATTTTCGCTCAGTTATCGGAATTGCTTATAAGACCCCAATTCGGAATCGGCACTCAGAGGCGCTCGACGCCCCCTTATTGCCTCAGGCCATAAGACGTCGTTTTGGTGTCGAAAATCTTTCGTTTCGCACTCCGAAATTGCGATTCTAGCCGACGATCTCCCTTATTCCAAGGTTTTTTGGCAGTAGAGACTCCCTCGATTACGTGAATCGCTGGTGGAGCCCACACACGGAGCCGCCCAGTCACAGCGATCGGAAGTCGTGTTCAACTCGACGCGAGATCTCCTCCCCAGGTCATGGATATGGGTGCCCGAACATCGCCGATATAGTCACCCCCTCCGATTTATTCTCACCCCTTCAGTGAAAGAATTGGGCATAACTTTCCGCACGGGCATCGGAATCGCTTATGTGACCACAATTCGGAATCGGCACTCTGAGACGGTCGACAAGACGCTGGTTTCACGGAATTCTGTTCTGGGGCTAAAATTCCTCCCGGAGCGTGTGTACTAGTACACCGACTGCCGTACCCTCCGGTCGGATGCGGATATTTATTCGCCAGGGGTCGAAACCGCCCGCGAGGCCCCAATTCAGAATCGGCGCTTCGACCCGGTCGATAAATGGTCGCATCGGAGATTTCCGGTCCGGCGCCCAAATCCTCTCGGGGGAGCGCGGTCGCAGGCTGCCGATGCGATCGCATATGGACACCGCTTCGCTCAAACAGGCATAACTTTTCGCTCGGTTATCGGAATCGCTTATAAGACCCCAATTCGGAATCGGCCAATCAGGCGACGCTCGACGCCCCTTATTGCCTCAGGCCATAAGATGTCATTTCGGGGTCGAAAAGCCTTCGTTTGCACTTGAAATTGCGATTCTAGCCGACGATCTCCCTTATTCCAAGGTTTTTTGGCAGTAGCGACTCCCTCGATTACGTGAATCGCTGGCGGAGCCCATACACGGAGCGCCAGTCACAGCGATCGGAAGTCGTGTCAACTCGACGCGAGATCTCCTCCCGAGGTCGTGGATATGGTGCCCGAACATCACCGATTATAGTCACCCCTCCGGCTTATTCCCACCCCTTCAGCGAAAGAATTGGGCATAACTTTCCGTACGGGCATCGGAATCGCTTATGTGACCACAATTCGGAATCGGCACTCCGAGACGGTCGACAAGGCGTGGTTTCGCGGAATTCCGTTCCGGGGCCAAAATTCCCCCCGTAGCGTGTGTACTAGTACACCAACTGCCGTACCCTCCGGTTCGGACGCGGAATTTATTCGCCCGGGGGTCGGAACGCCCGCGAGGCCCCAATCAGAATCGGCGCTTCGACCCGGTAGGTAAATGGTCGCATTCGAAGATTCCAGTCCGGCGCCCAAATTCCTCTCCAGGAGCGCGGTCGCATGCTGCCGATGCGATCGCATACGGACACCGCTTCGCTCAAACAGTCATAACTTTTCGCTCGGTTATCAGAATCGCTTATGGACCCCAATTCGGAACGACACTCAGAGGCGCTCGACGGCCCCTTATTGCCTCAGGCCATAAGACGTCGTTTCGGGGTCGAAAATCCTTCGTTTCGCACTCCAAATTGCGATTCTAGCCGACAATCTCCCTTTCCAAGATTTTTTGGCAGTAGCGACCCCTCGATTACGTGAATCGCTGGTGCATAGATTTCATCACAAAGAAACGTTGTTGCTTGAAACGTGGTATCTAGACTTCTATCTTATCAGGTAGCAGGCATTTTCTTCCGACTAGCGTCGGAAGTTAAGCACGGAAATTATTACGTACTAAAAGAGTGTTTATTGGTAATCTTCGTACGTGTATATATATTAATTAAGAAGAGGTCATGGCTCAATTCACCTGCATCAAGTTTAGAAAGAATTGTCTAATGAAGATGTCAAAGGTTACTCCCAGCTAATAATCATGTCTTAATCTAGTATTCTAATAAAAATATTAAAAAAACAGGAAAAACCAACAAGACAAGGTTATATACTTGCATTCTTCGAGGTTTCCCCACTCATGTATCTGTTGTGCTAGATGACATCTGGAGTTCCCCCAAACACTTCAGTGGGGGCCGGATTGCCCACCTCCTACAAGGACCAAGGGTGCTCCAGTGCTGAAGTGATTAGAGGAACTATGGGGGACACCCAGCTAGCTACTCCTACCAAGTTGTTTCTGCATTGGATCCAGAGTGAACCTACCCTGATTTCTGGGTATGGTAATGTTGGGTGTGTGCGCGTGCTGGCGGAGTGGGGATGGGTGTTGATGCTCTCTGTGGTCACACAGCCTCTCTCCTCCACATGTTGAAGAGGTCGAGGACATTTGCAAGCTACTTCTGCAAGTCCTGTCAATTTTTCCTGGCAAACCGAGTCCTCATGCAGATCATCACATGGCCACAAGGGGGTTTCCGATACCCATGCCAGCGAAACCCTAGAGAAAACCTTGAGGTGGAGAAGAAGAGCATCTCTGACTCTGTTATGAAGAAAATGACCCAGGGACAAGTTGCGACTGCAGGTCTTCTCGTACACGCCCCTCCGTCTCCAGCCACAAAGCCGTCTAGGTACGTTGAGTCACTGTAGCGTTCATGTCCATCAGAGCTAGAAGTACTAACTAGCTTCGAGTTGCAGAGCGGAGAGCAACAAAGGCAGTACCCTAGCTTCACCGGTATATATAGTGGAGATGTGGTGCATGGTGGTGCTCAAGGCAAGTCGAGACGAAGTATAGAGCCAGCTAGCTGTTGGGTTCCTGGAGTTCCCTCCATCACTTCACTGGGTTCTAGATCTTTCTCCCTCCTGCATGTATGGGAAGCTTGATTGGAGGAATCTCCCAGAAGTGTTTGGGGGAACTCTGGGGCACCACCCAACCTCTCTCCTCATCGCACAGGACATAGCCAGATTTGACTCGGTGTTAACTCCTAGATCAGTCCCTTGATAAATTGTTGGAGAGAATATTTAGATATGGTCCCGGCATTACATGAGGTTGAAAGTCCGCACCCTATGATGAAGGGTCATGTCTGATGTGCTTCTCAAGATATATTTAATGTAATGTACCTTTTATGTCAAAAATAATGTACGTAACTATTTTTTATGTGCATTGTTATATATTTTGTGGTATTATATATTTTTTATTTACATTAATTATATTTATGTGGTGTATATAATCATTTATGTATATTATTTTTAGGTGCAAAAAATGTTATAGATTAAAAAAAATGTGATGCATTAAATATATTTGAAGAACACATCTCACATGATCCAATCATCATATGAGACGAATTTTTCACCTCATGCTATACTTCCATGTATACGGGAGCATACACTACCGGGGAAAGAGGATACGTAGACGGCTGAAACCCGTCTACAAAACATCGAAACTCGTCTACAAAAGTTTGTAGACGGCTACGAAGCCGTCTATACAGCCGTCAACGAAAAATTCGTCTACAAAACATATGTAAACGGCTTTTAGAAGCTGTCTACTAAAGTGTTTATGTAGACGGCTTCCAGCCGTCTACATAAACTCTTTGTAGCTGCTTAACAACTGTCTACAAAGAGTTATGTAGACGGTTTTTTGAGCCGTCTACATAAACCTTGTAAAAGACTTCGTAAGCTGTCTACAAGGATTAGGTAGACGGTTATTGAGCCGTGTACAAATAGTTTATGTAGACGGCAAAAAATCGTCTACGTAAACTCTTTGTAGATGGCTGAAGCTGTCTACACATGTTAAATTTTTTAAAAAACATTTTCCTCAATTTTTGTCATTATCTTCTATTGTACAGAAATCATCTTTTAAAAACCATGCACACACAAATTATCTGAAAACACATATCATAAACATCCAAAAGGAACACAAGTATCTCACAAAGTATTAACAATTAATCATCATCATAAACATCCAAAAGAAATACAAAGTATCTCACAAACTATAACAATCTAATCATCATCATCATAATCATCAGCGGACTCATCACTCCCCTCAGGCTTAGGGACAGGGCAGGACAAAGCATATGTGATGGCTGAGCAACCAATTTCTGCATGAAGACTTGCATCTCTGACATCTGAGTGCGCATATTCTCTAGCTCCTGGCGATCCTACTCCTCTATGCACACATCTCCTCCATCTTTTGTTTTGATCCTGCAACTGCTGCAACTGAGTGTGGTAGCTGCCTGAGGAGCTCGATCCCTTTCCCCTCCCATACCAAGAGCGTCTCAGCCTTACCCGCACTACGAACACGGCCAAACCTGTCTGGTCCCATGACAGCTATGAAGTCAGCTCGGCTGAAACAGGAGCGGCATCATCACTCTGGAGGTAATAAGTCGTCATCTGTATCTCCTCTCCTATAATAAAAAAATATATTTCATTATCAAAAAAATATTAAATTATAAACTAATTTATTAAATAATTTATCTAAGACAAATACACTTACAAAACGATCGTTGCTTGTCATCAACCACCCCCTGGGTACGTCAGGGGTCTTTACATCCCCATCCTAAAAACCTTCATGCGATCGGGCTCACACTGATGAGTCTTCACGTGTAAAAATTAATTGTATAATTATCAAGTACAAAAAATAACAATAGAAATTATTAAAATTACATTCAATAAAATAAAAAACTTACAAAATCATCTTTTAATTGAAAAATGCTTGTACGCCCCCGCCGATACGTCATATTTGATGGGTGCGATTCTATCTGTTACGCTCGGCAATATCTTGTAAAGAAGAAGACAATACATATATTTGATGAAATCTCAATAAAAAAATCATAAGTAGTATATGTAATTAAAAAATCATAAGTACTACTTTAAGCCGTTTACATATCCATCATACGTAGACGGCTGTAAATAACCATAAATACTAATTTTTGTAGACGGCTATGATTTACAGCCGTCTACATATCTACATTTTGTAGTGAATTAACCTTCTACATATTGTGAAAAGAATATTTCGAGAAACAGAAAGATTTGGACATATTAAATAGATCTCGTAAGTGTCTTCTTCCATGGTGGCCCTCGCATGTGTGCGGTCTTGGCTGCGCTCGGACGTACATACGCGAAAGCATAGGTCGTCGTCAGCTTAAACACCCACCAAAAGGTTGGGTATTGTTGCAATACTATTACTACTACCGAGTGAGCAAGACTATATATATATATATATATGTCGTATCTCTTTCTCTTGTTGGTGCTCCATGGACCAAAGCAATATAAAGCTTCACAGCGACAAATCCTCCTTCCTCTTCAACACAAAGATTCTTGGACGTACCATTACGATCCTATATCTACACCCAATTTTTCGACCTAGAATATTGAATCTTATGCACTTTCTCCATGTCAAACTTATGTGAGATAATTATGTCATGCTTTCGATTTTAGTAGTAGAATAAATTAGAAGACGTGATGAACGAGCGAATATTCAGTAAGTCATAGACAAATAATTACTACAAATAGGGTCTATAATTTAATATTCAAATTCTCTTCTTTATTCATCATAAAAACAATATTACAATCTCCAATATCAACAAAAAATAATCTCTACTCATTAGTCTATCTATCTTTCAAAAGAAAGAAAATATAATAATGATCACTCGCCCATAAACCAAGTAAAAATATGAATAACTCTCTAAGTGTAGTCCACACTCGGCATACAAATCTCATCATAAACTTTATTCTTATCCACTTTATTTGAAAATGTTAGAGAGAGTAGGGATGAACACACTCGCCCAGTATAATTTATATTGTCAATGATAAATATAAGTTTTTTATTTACAAAAATAATATATGTAGACGGCTTCAAGCCATCTACAAAGATATGTAAAGGCTCATCTTAGCCATCCACATATAATTTTTTTTAATGAAAGGCCGAAGATGGCCATTTTTTATTGATAAATTGAAAAGGAGAGAAACATAAACAGTAGCCAACTCAGAAAAGAACACCAAGTAAGAGATAACTAAAACTCTAAAGAAAATCTATCCAGGAGTGAGTTCGGCGGAGAACAACCCGAAGACGTAGGCGGTCGACGAGAGCATCTCTCCATTCTTCTTCATCTGAATCTATTTCGGATGCCTCAGAATGAAAAGTAAACCTAGGCATGCATGAAAATATTCTCAGCTTTAGCACGTTTAGCAACTGACATAACCTTCGTCTATAAACCAATAGTAGGTGCTTGAGTGTAGCATATATATATCATCTGTAGGACGCACAGGACTGAGAGATCGTTCTTTAGAGATCGGTAAAGAAATCCTAACTCCTCCTTTTCGAGAAGGACGTAAGAGATGACGTCCAGAAGACGAACCACTTGAATGGGTAATGGAGTTCTCACCATTAGTTACTTCACCAGTGTGGCTGGGGACTGACGCCACACTGAGTGAATGATAAATATAAGTAATTAATATTTTCAGGCTATATGATATGAACTAAATATGCAAATAAAAGTTGGTAAGAAACAAGACTAGTAATGCGATTAAAGATGTCCAATCAACCAAGATATCATGTGAATAGAATGATCAAGTATGAGAGATTATCACGCTAGAAAGTATATTACATGGTACAAGAGAGTTTTCACACTAAAACATGATCAGTAGTGTAAGAAGGTCAGGATAACTCCCTTGTCCAAATCACTAGAGAGAGAACAATCGAGATTGTACGAGATGGTTCTTTCACACAAGAAGGTCACTAGAGTATCTTTCAAGATAGCAAGATGGTACTGAAAAGTACAAGCACACAGAACAATTCACTAGTAAGCACTCTAAGTAACTGCTCTGGGCACTCTACAAAAATATCACGCAGGGTCTAATAGTGCCTCAAACAAGTATGTCCCTCTACCACTTGGGTTAAGGACCAGCACACATTAGCGAGTTACAAATTACGTCAAACAAGTGTATCACATGTAACAAGTATGTGCCATACCAAGCACCAATTATGATTCCGCACCACGCCATACAACACGACTTTGTTAAGAGATCAGCCTAGCAATCAATGCCTAGGGTAATAGACATCTTTAGAAAATTAGGCAATCAACCCCTTAGGGTATCACGGCTTTATTGGGAGTAAATCTGACAATCACACCCATAGGTATGACCAGATGTGAGCCCATAGTCAAGTTTGTAGTGCGCAACACTGGCATATATCCGATGAACCCGTCGACTCATGGGTAACAAGAATGGGTAGTTGAGTCCATGACTCCAATCTTATTCGTTTCAAGTAGCATTTCAAGAATGTATCAGAAAAAGGTATGGCAACAAGGATGGAGGTGCCATGGAAGTCCAAGACCATCATCTCAAGGATAAAGATTCAAGATCAAGATTGTCAAGAGAGTAATTAGGCATAATTTTGGTTTAGTTTAACAATCTATTAACGTCTTGTCAATCAATTTGGACTAATGCCAAGAAAGTAAAATGAGAGAGAAAAGTGCATGCTATCTACAGAGAACTTTGATGGTACAACCATCATGTCCAAGACCATCATGTCAAGGATAAAGATTCAAGATTAAGATTGTCAAGAGAGTAATCAAGCATAATTTTGGTTTATTTTAACAATCTATTAACGCCTTGTCAATCAAGTTGGACTAATTCTAAGAAAGTAAAATGTGAGAGAAAAGTGCATGCTATCTTCAGGGAACTTCTATAATACAACCAGCTCAGTCTCTATGAGGAAATCATGGAATTATAGAGGTCTAAAAAATGTTCCAACTTTGCCTGAACGGAATGTCCAATAGAGAGGTTTCAATTCGTCAAGACAGGCTGCTAATTTGTGCAAGTGTGTAGTGTGCGAGAAATAAAATGTGCTTAATAAGCGTTCAAAATGTATATAGTAAGCAAATCAAAATAAATGGGGAAACCACGATACAAGGCAAGTCGAAACTAGGGAAGTCTAAATAAAGCAAGTATACATAAGGCAAGCCTAAATAAGGCAAGTGACACAATGAAAAGCTTAAATAAGGCAAGTGATAAACAAGGAAAGTCTAAATAAGACGACTATAAGAAAAGTATGACATGGTGACATTAACATGATAATAATCATATTAACAAGCTTAAGTTTCCATTTTTATATCAAGCTTCCTCTTGTTTGATGGTAGGCATATGGGTGTGAACCACATGAAGATTCAATCTGGTGCATGGTTAGTATGGCACTGGAACCAAACATGTTTCAACTTGCTGTTCGAAGGAGGAGCTGGGGACTCTACAATAATTCAATAATATTCTATGAGTTAAAATGAGAATGCTGATCCAGGTAACTTGTGTCCACCTACTGTCACTACAAGAAAAATGAGATTACCAATGACTATTTGTCAGCGGCTACTAAACACCGCTGCCATATGTTCCTTATGTCAACGGTTATGAAAAGTCATTGACATATACTTTTTTTTTAATAAAAGGCCAAAAAGGCCAAATTTTATTATTGAAGAGAGATTGTTACAACAGAGGGAAATCGAGTACAGGAAAACCAACAGAAAAAAACCAATCTAAAATTCCAAGGATGACCTATCCCATGAATGAGTTCGCCGAAGAACTGCCCGAGGACGTAAACTAGATGTCGTGTGACACCGCTCCATATTAGTCATCTGATTCCATCTCAGACATCTCGTGATCAAATCGATAGCTAGGCATGAATATATCTCCGCTTTGGCAGGTCAGCAACGGCCATAGCCTTCATACGCATATCGAAAGTTGGAGAGTGAACTGGCATACTGTCTATCGGACATAAAGGGCTCGAGAGAACGTTCTCGGGTGCTCGGAAGACAAATTCTAACAACCCTTTGCGAGATGGACGAGATATTCGACGACCAGAGGATGACCCACTAAAAGTGGAGATTGAAGAAGCTTCTCCTGAGTAACTGGGGACTGACGCACCACTTGAGCAAACGTCATGGGGGTATTTGCCTGACCAGTAGTGGGATCATCAACGTCGAGCATCGTGGAAGAAAATTTTTCCATTAGCACTTCTTCCTGAAGATGTGCCCCAATATTTTTGGGGCGAGCAACCTCAATAGGTACCATGGATGTGCCCTGCAATGGGCCAACAACAACTGGGCACGAAGGCGCTGATACCGCCTTGGAGCTGGCATCGCCAGTTGGTCCTCCCGCCTTAGCTGCAGTATGAGGATCTCCATCTGCCCCAGGTCTCCCAAAAGAAGACTGCTTCACGTGATCATCCTCCTCCACAAGCACTTGCGTAGAAATAGGAAGAGTAACCGTCTCACAAGTAGTTGCTTCCTCTCGGGCAGTAGGTAAACCACCAGTAAAATATAACAAAGGCACAGACAAAGAATCTTGAATAATTTCCACATTGGGCTCCACTTCCTCTTGGCCGGCCCGGTTAAGAAAGCCCACCTTAGAGCTCATAGATCCCCGCGTAACAGACCTACCTTCTTCAGAACAAACAGCAGCAGCAGCCTGAGATGGGAAGGAGTTTTCCAGGGAATGCATAAATTGGGCATCCTCGTCATGGCAGTCACCAGCTGGCCTCCCATCTCCAGAACCTACGTCAGCTGCAGCATTAAGAGGAAGGAAGATTTCCGGAGAAAGCAAGGATGCCCCGCCAGCAGGATCACTTCCTCTAGCAGGTTACCTGCCACGTTGACCCCTGAATGCGTCCCCACAGCAGGAACTCCTTCCATATCCTCCGCGATGCGTGGGATCAGGGAAAGCGGCTTCTCTGCGCGAAGGACAGCAAGGTGGACACGAGCGCCTGGATTCTGCCCGAGCAGTAGTGATCATATGTGTCGACTCTTGCCGCACCTTGCCTCAACCTCCCTCCGCACCGCCCCACCGACTTCCTCCACACTGTCATCTCCTACCTTCTCTCTCAGGGCATCCACCATAAGGACATGGCCCGCATCTTCAGAATGTGCCCCTGTGCCTCACCGTGGACATCCGTGCAGACCTCACCCTGTCTTTTGCTTCCCTGCTCGCGACCTCGGCGTCCCCACCACCAACTTCTGTTGTGTCATTGAATAGGACCAATCCTACTGGCTTCGAGTGTGGAGAGGACGCTGTGTGCAAGGTGGAGTACCTGGTGCTCGAGCTGGGTCACAACCCAACGTGCTCACTGTCAGCGTGGCGAACAACTTTAGGCCCAAGTACCTGGTAGGGGAGATGGGGAGGGCCCCCCAAGAGCTCCAGGATTTCCCCAGTACTTTGCTTTCAGCCTAGAAAAGTGGATCAAGCGCAGGCATTGAGATATGGAGGCTTGACGTCTGAGGCTTCCACTATCGGACATGCTCAAGAGCACCGACGAGGACTTCAGGGCCACGGCAGCCCAAGGCCACCCTCGTCTCCACCGGGACAGGAGGAAGGGGGGATGCTAGGGCCAGGTTTTTTTTTTAATTAAACTTTTGTCAGTGGATAGAAAATCCGCTGACGTATTATTGACATGTCAGCAAAAGACAATCGTTGACATATATGCCATATGTCAACGACCATCATCCGTTGATATATCTTATATATGTCAGTGGCTATGAACCGCTGACATATGTCTCATATGTCAATGACTGAGGATAACTGCTAAATAATATTAGTCAACAACTTATTGTCAACGATTATATCAACGGATACAAGGCGTTGAGATATGTATGTGTCAACGCTCTTCGTCTTTTGTCAAGGGCTGTAAGCCATTGACATATGTGTTGTTTCTTGTAGGTGTGTAAACTATTACCTCATTATAGATGGTGCTTGCAAGGGTAACTCGGGCATTGTAGGTGGTGGTATGTGTATATCCGAACTGTTTAGCATGCATGTGGTTTTTTCTTGTCATTATAATATGGGTAATAGGTTAATTGCTGAGGTTAGAGCTATGCTTGATGGTCTGCAGATTTCGGTTTACGGAGGATATGTTCTGTCCATTGTTTACTCGGGCTCTTATCTTCTGGTGGATTCTTTTACCAGATGCAAAGCTCCCTCATGGAATACCCTTTTTTGGTGGAGAGAATGTCTAAAGATTCTTGATCAAATGGGCTGTGTGGTGCGCCATATCTGTAGGGGAGTAATCAGGTTGCAGATGCACTGGCTTCTCATGGCTGTCGAATACAACACAGTGACATTTTCTGTGATAGAAGGTGTCTTCCAAATTGGCGAAAGGTGCTTTGACCATGGATAAAGCTGGCTTACAGCTATTAGATTTTTTAAGTAGATTTCAATTTCTTGGCTTTCATTGTAATTCAGGGGTATGCCCCTTTGCTATTTGTACATTATATTTCCTTAAATAAAATCTCGGGCAACATGTTGATCTCCTGGGGGAGTTGAGAACATCTGTCTCTTCTGGGGATGGATGCACTTGACCAGTCATTGACCCTATGCCTTTTATATACATATATAAATATAAATCAAGAAGGAGAATAATCACTTGATAAGAATAACAATCACAATATTAAGAGAACATTAGAATAATCTTCAGGTTGACATAGATTTACATGGGCTGATAACTTTTAAGGTACTGGACAGACTCAATTCAGTTTAACAGGACCTTAAACCAATCTAGATAAAAACTTATGATTGTGAATACAAAAAACGAGGTCTTTGGGAGATAGTTAATTGCGTCAAACACAAAGGATGTGATTAAACAGCCTAAAAATTTCCTAAATAAAAATACTTGTTTTTAAAATTCAGTGAAAATTTGGAAAAAGAAAAATGTGTCCACTTGGTTAAACGCCAGTTTACAAATGACTCAAAAACTGAAATAGCGTGCAAAATGATGCATATAGGGGTTAGGATCGACTGTCACCCTCATGCGGTTAAAAATATTTCAATTCGTGTTCATCTAAGTTGATGCGATACAGAGGTATTAAATCGCGTCGTCTAGGCTAGACGCAATTAAGGTGTCCAGACCGATCGCGAACTAGATTGCATGATATTGTATTTTGACTTAAAGTTCGAGGTTCTAGGGGTTTTTAGACAAAACTCTCAACATAAAATTTGTTGGAAACTTGAATAAGAAGAACCTTACCTTGACTTTGGTTTGACTCAATTTTACCTAGGGATGTGTGAATCATGAGATAAATAGGAAGAACCCTAAAAGTATGCGATGATTAGAAAATGTTTAATACTCTCTACACACACAATAAAAATTGGGTAAAATATGAGTAAATGAAAGTAGATTCAAAGAGCTTTCAGATGGTATATGTCATGTTATATTTGTGTCTGAGATTACCTATCTTTGATCTCTCGAAAGAGAGGGGTTTACATAGATCGAGGAAGAGCTCGAGTTAGGGAAGAAGCTTAAGGTTGGGGACAATCTCCTCCTCCTTGGGTGTCCTAGCACGTCTCCACATGACCCTAACAAGATGTAAACTTGTCCCTAAAGGATTTTGGAGGTTATTTATAGGGGTTGGGTGATTTAGAGTCCTATTGTGTCTAGGATTTAGGGTTTGCGAGTTTAGACCATAGTTTCCAAATTTCTAAGATCTAACTCAATTAGGATTGGGAAAAGGTTGAAACGTCTTCCATGGTAAGTCTTGGTGTGGGCCAATTAGAAGTTCAATAGACTCATTTATAACCCTAATTAGCTCTCTTAAAATAAGCTCAAATGTGCAGGTTGAATTTTTGAGATTTATTCCCAATGATTTGTTTTTGACCCAAAAGGGTTCAATTGGACAAAAAGTATTAATGGGATGTGGGGAAATATTATTGGACTCCAATTATAATTTTTATTTTAAGTTTGATCCATTTTTACACATGCGATAATGGGCCGTAAATATTATCAGCTCATTTGTCTGTCGAATTTTGCTTGGCCATCGTGTGATTATGCTCTGATTCCTTTGTTAACCTTTATATTATGATATTCATTTTATGTTTATATAATTTCGTTCAATTCTGCTACCGTTTTGCACATGTGATAATGACATTTTATCGTTATAAGGATGTATCGTCTTAAGACTTGTTTAAAATTTGCCAACCTAGTTATGCATGACTGATCTAAATTTTTTATTATCATTGTAATCTATTATTTAGTGCTCAAATATAAATTTTTATTTATATTACGGCCGATCTGCCATCAATGATAAGCGGCCGGATAAATCATTTACCCGATTTAGCTGGCCACCTAACATTTCGATATGGAAATGCACCTCCAAACTATCAACCATGGTTCGGCATTCGTAATGGCTAATAAACCCACGATTATATATTGACCATAAATTCCCAACATATGGTTCTAGTCGATTGTATCAACATATAACAAGTAAGCAACGACATAGATTTGCACACTGTTCATAACCTTGGAATTACACAAATAGACCTTTCAACATAGTCCAAGTAAAGTAGTAATATAGGTTTTGCTTGTTCAAACCTTGGAAATTTTTTTTTCGATAAAAAGCCAAGGGAGGCTAAATTTTATTAATAAAAATAGATTGAAACAACTAGAGGGAAACCGAGTGCAGAAAACCAGCAAAATAAAACCAATCTACCTTGGATCATAACCTTGGAATTAATTATACAGTCATTTCGCTTATTCATAACATGGAATTATACAGTTCTCTCTGCCCCTCTCATCCTTTAATATGGTATTCATATGTACGTCTCTACTCTCATGTTGTTGTCTTTGACGAGGGTGGCAAGACAAAGATCTTCTTTGCGTGTGTCCAAATCTTTGATTTAGGAATCTTCTCATAGTACATACGCAGGAGGTTGCAGTCATATCCGAAAGAGATCATGGATGATTAAGAATTAATATTCTTGAATATGATAAACAGTTCAGGAACTTACTTCTAATGCTGCCACGATTTTGGAGACTAATTTATTTGTACTCTGTAAACATGGGATCAACTACTTGCTCCGGCTATATATGGTGACTATATGTATTTGGTAAGAGAAGTATTTATTACTTTGGTTGTCTTGTAATAAATATGATGTGAATATTTGATAAGTAATTTTATTGATGAGAGTCTGATAAATATTTTTTCTCTTTTAACATAAAAATTATTTATTAAATAATTCACATCATCTTTATCGAAAGACGTAGAAGATAATAAATAGACATATACAATGAGTCTCTCCACACCAAAGAAAACCATTTTCCTCACGGAGCTCTTTCTCTATTTGTTCTCACCTTCTATTAATCTCTTTTCAGTGACGGATCCTGAAAATTAGTTCAGTGGGGTCACTTAAACTTAGGGGGGCACTTTTAAATTTAGTGGGGTCACCTTTCATTTGCACACCTAAATAACATGGAAAATTTTTACTTCTTTTAACACCTCCAAGTCAATAAGGAGGGTCCGCCACTGCTCTCTTATGCCTATCTTGTCCTCTATCTTGTTTCGCTTCCAAAGTATACCTTTAAGTGTAAGGTTCAATTCCCACCTTCACACTTAACGAATATATAACAAGCTTAGTAGGTGTTTTAGCACCAATATAATTAATGAGCATATGCAGCTCATTGATCCAATGGACGTGGAAACACCAAATGGACGTCATACGTACTCGAAATCCTACATTAGAGAAATGATTTTGATCTGTGTAGACTAATATTAGAAGTAATTAAGAAACGATCCTTGAATCGATGAGACCAGGTGTATTTGGCAACGTCTTCTCTTTAGACTTACACCCAAGGAGGGTAGGTGAGACAAAAAATAATACATATTTCCACGGGTCCTTGATTAATTTCTTCCATTTGCTGATCTTTTGTGCGACGCTAGGTGACTCCTGGAGTTCCCCCAAAACACTTCAGCGGTGATCGGTGCTTCTTCAGACAAGAGCACCAGCTGTGCTGAAGTGGTTAGAGGAACTCTTGGGGCCACCAGCCGCTCCTAGGTGCCAAGTCGATACATCCCAGAAAACTAGACATGTAGCTAGCTTGTGTACTTCCATCATCAAGAACTCCTCTTATAGCTCTTCGTCCACATTCATGCAGCTCAGGATCCACACTTATCTCGGCCTTGAGTTCGAGCTCTTCATCATCCAAAGGTTCACCAGTGAACCTAGACAACTCCTGCCTCGTGTTCATGTAGAAGGGAATAAACCAAGTATAAATTCTCATATAGTCCCCTAGCTCTCCCCATTTGTCTCTCTTTTATACCCCACATCATCTCATATAGAGATGCCAACTCTCCTTTATCTGATATAGCTTTCCCAGAAGAAGACTTGCGAGGGTCTTGTATTCCAGTATTCCATCTTCACTGTTAACTTGTCAAGTTAAGATGATGCTAAACTTAGTGTAACACTATATATGGTGCTGCACCTCTTAAACATATACTAGTGATGGCCTCATCTGCTAGCTTGTTATGGTTTCTTACCTTGAAATGTTCATAGAATTGTTCATTGGATCTAGATCATGCAAACGACTTCTGCGGAAATTTCTTGTGCCATTGAAATCACATCCTCCCTGATAGGGATCAACATGTTGCTATTGTGATTTCGACAGGATTAATCCTTGTGGAACACTTTGGATGAACAAGGTCTTCTGTCAACTGGCTAAATCAAGGAGAACATATGAAAATTTTCTCAATATGCACTTGGCATACTAGCTATATATAAAAACCTGGCTAGGTTCAATGAACTGAAGATTTTCCCAATAAAGTGTAAAGTTTTCTCTCCATATCCCGAGCTTAATGGATGGGAGAATTAGTGTGTATAGATTTCATCATTGAGGTTTATGTGGAAACCCGCATATGCGACGCCCCCCTCAGAGATAGCCTTTATGCAAAAGTGCACTTGATGCAGCTGCTTGTAGATACAAAGTTGCCGCCTACCAATTAAGATGCGGGAGATAGCACATTGATATATATAAAAACATATCCATATAAAAGAACTTATATGCACATAATGTAACTTGACCTTTGCAATACTAGCTAGAATGAGGAAGAAACCTGAGCTGGGGTTATAGGAGGCCCTGGCCCTTGCAGCCATGGGTTTGCTTAAGCAAGCTCTGGCGAGCCTTCAGTACACCTCAAAAGTAGCACTCCTCACAGGGCATCTGCTGAGAGCAGTCCACACTGTTGAGAGCAGTGTGTGGCTACGACTCATGCAGGAGGCCAGGACCCTTTCATATGCCGAATATTCTTCTCGATCTCGTTAGGGGCTTGGTATGGACCAACAGCCAAAAAGCCGACCAGGTCCAATGCACTATAACAAAGGGGGTAATATTTACGGAAAGTTGGTTACGGTTTCGCGTTTCATAAGTATATTAGTTACTATGTTTACGGTTGTTAGAAAATCTATTAATATTAGATCTCAAATACTGTAACGACACCGTAGGAATAAATTAAATTTTGTTGGGGGCTTCTCTCACACAAATCCCGCCTCTTCTTAGCCTTTCTCTCTCACACAATAAAACCCAAAAAACCCTTCTCTCTCGATCAGCTACAATCCATCTCTCTCTCTCATAAAACAAAACTCACCCCACCCCCTCCCTCGCACTCTGTCATCCCCCATCTCTCCCACTATTCTTCTACGTGATAGGCAAGATTGAGGACCATCATTGCCTGTGAGATCGAGGTGCATCCCTTCCGACAAGATCGAGGTACCAAAAACCTCATTTTCTCTCCACCATCGAAGTCCCAAATCCGAAACCCCTCACGCTCTGCCATCCCCGACGGCCACCGAGACTCCTAGCCAGCAACCACCTACCACTTTGGCGCCCCTCCTACGACTCCGATGTGCGACGAATGTTACTCCACCACTGACGATTTCAGAGTTTGCAAGAAGACCCTCTTGCAGCAGGTGCCTCTCTCTCTCTCTCTCTCTCTCTCTTCTCTCTCTCTCTCTCTCTCTCTCTCTCTCTCTCTCTCAACTGATCTCCTTTCGATGGACCACCAGTCCGCCTCCACCATCTGTGCCTCGGTCGTCCATTCCCTCCATTGGCCTTCCCATCCCCTTGAGCATTAGCCTCACCAGTCAGAGCACCCCCCCCCCCCCCCCCTCCTCTATTGAGAGTTGGCCTCCCCAACCGGCACCACAACCGACGCCATTGGCCTCCCCAGCCAGCGACACCCCACCTCCGTTGGCCTCACCATCCCCTCCTCCGAATCTACTCCCCAGTTAGCCTCTGTTGGTTTCTCCAACCCTCTCCATCCCCTCCTTTGAATCTAGTCCCTAGCCAGCCTCTGTTGGCCCCCCAGCCCTCCCCATCCCGTCCTTCGACTGTGTAAAGTTTACTTGACTATATTTTCTCTTTGTGTTTGTAGGCATCTCACAGTGAAACTCTTGTTTGAAGAAGCCACGAAGGTGCTGCAGAAGAAACCACAACTAATTATATATGGCTCATATGAATGATCATTATACATGTAGAAATCATTTTTTGGGGACTTGAAATATGTTTTTTGAAATTTATTTTTGTAAATGAGTATATGATGAGATTTATTTTTTTTTGTTAGAGTAAAGTAGTCATTAAGAAATTGGATTGGAGTTGGATGGACAAGCCAAAGCACTCAAAGGAATATCTAGATGTAGTGAACTTGTTTATCGATTTTGCATGTGGGTATTCTGATCCGTCGTCAAGTATCAAGTGCTCTTGTGTGAATTGTGCATGTATGTGTAAATGGGACAAGAACAAAGTTAGGGAACATTTATACTTCAATGGAGTCATCAAAGACAAAAGGTTTTGGGACTTTCATGGGCCTAATTCATCTTGTAGTAGGCCGACATCCCTAGATTCTACATGTGAAGATCTCCCAAGGATGGTGGTATGCGTTCAACGTTGCGAGATGTATTTGACTTGAAAAATAAAATATATATGAAAAATATATCTGCCAATAAGATAAAGGAGACTATGGTACATTCCAAAATTTGTGGGAAGATGTTGAACAACCATTATATCCAGGTTGCAAGACTTTCAACAAACTATCATTTAGAATCCGATTATTCAACATAAAATGTATGGGTAAAATGAGTAACAAATCCTTCAACATGCTATTGAAGTTGCTGAAAGAGGCTCTTCCAGAAGGTGAGGTATTGCCATATACATTTTATGAATTGAAAAAAATCATTAGTAAGTTGGGATATGGATATCATAAAATTGATGCATGCCCAAATGATTGCATTTTATATTGGAAAGACTATGAGTCTCATGAGCAATGTCCCAAATGTGGAGAATCTAGATGGACTACAAGGGAAAGAGTGGGTACATAAAAAAAAAGATAGCAAAGAAGGTTCTTCGGCACTTTCCCTTAATTCCAAGGTTGAAAAGATTATATATGTGTAGAAAATTTTCAGCAAACATGAGATGACATAGAGATGAGTGGCATGAAGATGGTATATTGAGACATCCAGTTAATTCCCCTTGTTGGAAAGCTTTAGATGTCATAGATAAGTTTGGTTTAGAATCTCGCAATGTACGTTTAGGTTTGGCAAGTGACGGTTTCAATTCTTTTGGGATAATGAGTACGAGTCATAGTACATGGCCTATGGTATTGACACCATACAACCTACCTCCATGGCAGTGTATGAAGCCACAAAATATTTGTGTATCTTTAATCATTCCTGGCCCTAATAGACTTGGAAATGATATTGATGTCTATCTTCAACCACTTGTAGAATAATTGCAAGTACTATGGCATGGAGTTGAAACATATGATGCTTCTAAATGTGAAACCTTTTGTAAGCGTGCTGCATTACTGTGGACCATTAATGATTTTCCTGCATATGCTTATCTATATGGTTGGAGCACTAAGGGCCAACTAGCTTGTCCTATATGTAATGTAGAGACAAGTTCACAATGGTTGAAAGCAAGTGGGAAGTTCTGTTATACAAATCATCGTCGATGGCTGAAAGAGGATCACAATTGTCATTCTTTAAAACAACAGTTTGATGGAAAAGAGAAATGAGAAGTAGACTGATTCCATTGTCTGGGATTGATATATTGGAGCAGTTACATAGACTGATCTTTAAGAAGAAAGACACATCTATGAGTAATGTTGACGGTCCTGCCAACTATTTATCATGGAAGAAAAAAATATTTTTTTTATTGCCATATTGGAATTTGTTACTTCTTCAACATAATCTGATGTGATGTATATAGAAAAAAATATTTGTGATAGTATTGTTGGTACTCTTTTGGACATTGATAGAAAAACTAAGGATGGCTTGAAAGCTCGTTATGATCTACAACATTTGGGTATAAGGGCCGCACTTCAGCCACAAATTTTGGACTCTAATAGATTGTTGTTGCCGCCTGCCATGTTTACATTGAGCAACATTGAGAGACAAACCATTTGTAAAGTCTTAAAAAATGAGCGATTCCGATAACCGAGCGGAAAGTTATGCCCATTTAATCGAAGGGGTGTCGTATTCGATCACATAGGGAGCCTATGACCACGCTCTCGGAGCCGAATTTGGGCACCATAGCAAAATGTTCAAAACTGACCTAGTGTCGACTGGGTCGAAGTGTCGATTCTAAATTTGGGCCTCGCGGGCTCTTCTGATTGCTGGGCAAAGAAATATCTGCGTCTTAGCGAAGGGGTGCGATAATTGGTGTACTAGTACACACGGTCCACAGTGGAATTTCAGCCTCGGAACGGAATTTTGCGAAACCAGCCTCTTCTCGACCGTCTCGAAGTGCCGATTTCGAATTGTGGTCACATAAGCGATTCCGATATCAGGGCGGAAAGTTATGCCCAGTTCTTCCACTGAGGGGTGAGAATAATCTGGAGGGGGTGAAGTTATCCCAGCGATTCGCGTAATCAAGGGAGGCGCTACTGCCAGAAAACCTTGGAATCAGGGAGATCGACGGCTGGAATCGCAATTTTGGAGTGTTAAACGAAGGTTTTTCGACCCCGAAATGACGTCTTATCACTAGAAGTGATAAGGGGGCGATGGGCGCCTCTGAGTGCCGATTCCGAATTGGGGTCTTATAAGCAATTCTTATAACCGAACGGAAAGTTATGGCCATTTGAGCGAAGGGGTGTCCGTATGCGATCTCATCGACAGCCCGCGACCATGCTCTAGGAGAGGAATTTGGGCGCCGGACCGGAAATCTCTAAATGCAACCTTGTGCCGACCGGGTTGAAGTGCCGATTCCGAATTGAGGCCTCGAGGGCGGTTCCGATCGCCGGGCGAACAAATATCCGCGTCCTACCCAAGGGGTACGACAATCGGTGTACTAGTACACACGCTCCGTAGTGAAATTTTGGCCCAGAACGGAATTCTGAGAAACCAACACCCTATCGACCGTCTCGGAGTGTCGATTCTGAATTGTGGTCACATAAGTGATTCTGATGCCCAGGCGGAAAGTTATGCCTAGTTCTTTCGCTGAAGGGGTGGGAATAAATCGGAGGGGGTGATTATATCGGCGATGTACGTGCACCCATATCTACTACCTGGGGTGGAGATCTCGAGCTGAGTTGAACACGACTTCCGATCGCCGTGATAGGCCGACTTTATGTGTTGGTCCCGCCAGAGATTCGCGTAATCGAGGGAGGCGCTACTGCAAAAAACTTTGAAATCGGGGAGATCGTCGGCTGAAATCGCAATTTCAGAGTGTGAAACGATGGTTTTTCGACCCCCAAATGACATCTTATCACCTATGGTGATAAAGGGGTGATGGGCGCCTCTGAGTGCTGATTCTGAATTGGGGTCTTATATGCGATTCTGATAACCGAGCGAAAAGTTATGCCCGTTAGAGCGAAGGGGTGTCCGTATGCGATCGCATCGGCAGCCCGCGACCACGCTCCCGGAGAGGAATTTGGGGGCCAGACCGGAAATCTCCGAATGCGACTTTGTGCCGACCAGGTCGAAGTGCCGATTCTAAATTGGAGACTAGCGGACAGATCCGATCACTGGGCGACTAAATATCTGCGTCCTACCCAAGGGGTACGACAATCGGTGTACTATTACACACGCTCCGCGGCGGAATTTCGGTCCCAGAATGGAATTTCGCGAAACCAGCACCTTGTCGACCGTCTCGGAGTGTCAATTCCGAATTGTGGTCACATAAGCGATTCCGATGCTCGGACAGAAATTTATGCTCAGTTCTTTCGCTGACGGGTGGTAATAAACCGGAGGGGGTGACTATATCGACGAAGTTCGTGCACCCATATCTACGACCTGGGGTGGAGATCTCGTGCCGAATTGAACACGACTTTCGATCACCGTGATAGGCCGACTCTATGTATTGGCTCCGCCAGCGATTCGCGTAATCGAGGGAGGCGCTACTGCCAGAAAACCTTGGAATTGGCGAGATCATCGGTTGGAATCACAATTTCGGAGTGCGAAATGAAGGTTTTTTTACCCCAAAACGACGTCTTATCGCCCTAGGCGATAAGGGGGCAATGGGCCCCTCTGAGTGTCGATTCCGAAATGGGGTCTTATAAGTGATTCTGATAATTGAACAGAAAGTTATGTCCATTTGAGTGAATGGGTGTCCGTATGCGATCGCATCG
>JACBKR010004204.1:0-25151 GCA_014218235.1 Colocasia esculenta | reverse complement strand
TATATATATATATATACACACACATAACTGTACTCACAAGCATCTAAACATTACACAACCAAACATCTAAATAAGAGGGCAAAATTCGAGGGCCTTACACCTTGTCCTTGGTCAAGCTGCTGTTATCGACCCACAGAGTGTGAAGAGGTCGGTCTAGCCGACCTGAGTCATCAGCCTAGACGAAGCCACGATCTCGGGTCCACGTTAGGATGTCGACTATTATTCTGGGAGGTCGGTGAGCCGAGGCTCCATCCGACCTATGAGAACACCCCGTATCATTGGCCCCCCAGGTTTACGTCAGACCGCGTCTATGGTTTGAGGTGAAGCTGTTGTCTAGAACTTCTTGATTAACGACACGTGGCTTGCCGCGTGGCTCTGTAACCCATGTGGTCTCCCATGCATCTCATCATCGTACTGCTTTACGCCAACGTCATGATGGTAGAGCTTCCTCAGATGCTGCACACGATGTCCACCGTCGCGATGCCACCTCAACTCCCATGCGCCATCAATGCACTCCTGGCAAGCCGTGCAGATCGGAATTCGAGGCAAAGCTTGGTAGCCAATCCAGGGCTGCCACGTGGTTCGATCTGGACTCTCGTCCCAGATGATGAACCTTAGCTGTTGGATATGTTCGGCCCCCCGACACTATAATTTGGGGTCTGCTACCAAAAAGCCACCCTTCCTTTTGCGTGTGAGCTTCAATTAGATGACCAGCTGACGATCCAACATGCTTGCCTCTTTGCTGTTTGGTCGAGCTCCCACGTTGTCTCTCCTTCGCTCACTTCTTCCAGAGGTAAGCCATTATTTCGACTTCCTCTAGTTCTTCTTCCTCCGAATACTCTTCTTCCTCGTCACACATCGTGATGCCCTTTCATCCATCCGAGGGGATGTCCACTCCCACGGGTCCCTCCGACAACTCCATGTCAAAGGTCATCATAGAAGTCTTGGAATAGTCCCCTAGCAACCGCAAGGTTACCCCTGGGTCCTACGTTCCCCAAAAACATTCTACACACACCTCAGGGGCACGTCATTAGGCTGACTCTGTGGCCGACGCACTTCTGAATTCGATGCCGAGACCTTCAAGTGGGTAGGAACACACCCAAGTCTCAGTTTCACCAAAGGGACGATCTTGTTGGTCCCTGACGGCGTCCAAGCCCATTATTCGATGGAGCTCATCTTCTGTGTATATACCGAAGATGTCCGAGCTAGCTACCGGTATCCTTTGTACCCTTTCATCATTCTTCTTCTCGTTCGTCTGGGAGCCGCTCCCTCGCAGCTGACCCCCAACTCTTGGAGGTCGGTTGCCGGCTTCCTTGCAGCATGTGCCCTTATAACAGTCTCACTGAGCACCCACCTCTTCTTCTATTGCTTCTCAGTGAAAGCCTTCGGGGACTAGCTGTATTTTGCAACTCAGACTGGTCGACAAATCCTCAGCTGAGCTCCCTCCTTTTTCCACAACTGGAAGCGGAGTTTCTTCTTCATTTGCTGCCCCTCTGATTGGCCCTTCCCAACCACTTGGTCAGCAGCGAACATCAAGGACAAAGCCTTCCGAGAACCTTCCCACTTCATCGAGGCCGAGCTCTCAGACTTCAAATCATTACAGGCAGTGGAGGCCCCCGACCTGTACAACCCACCCAAGGAGCTTTTCAAACTCATTGACGATGCTTGCGAGGTCTGAAACCCTTGCCGACATCTCCATTTTGTTGTTGCCAGTGCCTTCCAAGGACTAATCTCTTGCCTTTATTGCAGGAATGGCCGACAAAGGAAACAAGAGCGCCTCCCTTGCCAGGCGGCCGTGTAGAGGTTCTTGTCTAGAGGGGGCAAGAAAAGCACCACATAGCCGCTGAAGCGACCGAGGCAGGAGCAAGCCGATGACGCCACCGCTCCTCCAGCTGCCACACCTAAGCACCTGCAGGTAGGGCTGCCAACAGGTTGGAGTCAGAGTCGGAAATGGCACTTTCCGCATACATTTCCTATAAGAAAATTGGAAATGGATTGAAAATAGAAAATAATCGAAAACATTTGGTATGATTAAATGGTAGATGTATATAGCATTAAGAGTAGCAGTAAAATAGATGTCTTTGATAATAATAGGCTTAATAAATGCTACGAGAGAGACAAGTTAATTAGATTCAATTTACAAATTAAGAAGAAGCTAAAAACTTAGTTTAAAGTTTTTTAATAATAAGAAATAAGATTTTAAGAGAATATATTTTGTAAATAAAATAAAAAATATATATTATCAAAAATAGAAATGGAAAAATGAAAAGTAATCGAAAATGAAAAAGTGGATACGAAAAGGTTGGAAACGGGTCAGAAAGTTGAAAAACGGATATCCATTGGCAGCCCTACCCGCGGGTGTCTGAGGCCCAACTGACGAGGACTCCCGAGCGATCACAAAAACAATCGATCATGACGCGATCCACCGACGTCTCCGACATGTTGATATCGGATTCCTCCCAGTCGCTATGATCGCTATAGCTGACAGAGGAGCTCTCTGCCACAGAATGGCATTATCGGTCGATCCCAGCTAGAGCCAAAGCCCGCACCTCGGGCCTGAAGGAGAATTATGCCATCAAAGACCTCTATCGACAATGTAGGACCAATTGGCACTGGTCGGGACCCTACTCCACAAGGTCGATACGACCCAGACCAGTGCCGCTAGACGAGTAGCCGAGGCCAAGAAGAAGGCCATGGTAGCCAAGAAGAGGGCCAAGGATGCCGAAAAGCTCCTTGCTGAGGAGCAACAACGAGCAAAGAATGTCAAGGGGAACGCCGCCTGGCTGACACTGTTGGCCGACACGCTCAGCGAGTCTCTCCGTGCCGAGAAGAAGGTGCATGCAATGATGAAGGCCCATATCTCAAGCTGGCCGAAGAGGAGTGCGCCAAGGCCATTACCGAGTACCGCGAGTCCGAGGCACTAAAAGAAGATTTAACACACTCTTCCAGGGGGGGGGTACGACTTTTGCCTCAAACACCTCCGAGATCTTCATCCCGATTATGACTTATCGAGATTGGTGAATGATGCCAAGGACGGGACTTCGCAAAGGCTGATGACGAGGACAAGGACATCGCGGAGGCCATCGACGATGTGTTGGCTACCGCCATCGAAGAGGGCCTCGAGGCTATCGCTCAAGCTGTCATGTCACATCCCAAGCATGGCAAAGGAAGAAATTATTCGATCGATGAGACATAACAATCAGTAAATAAGCCTCTAGTGAGCAATCACATATAACACACACTAAATTGCGCTAATCATAAACATCAACTCTTTATTTCATTTTGATAATGAGGACTACTACATACTGATAATTACGTAATTGTTTATAATAATTATGTAATCTATTGAAACTAATTGATTATTTCATAAGTTTCTATATCATTTGATTACAAGTGCGATAATTGATAAATCTCTTTTGTGTTGTGTTTGTAGGACTAATGGGCCAAGAAATGAGGTTTTAAATGGCCAATGAATCTATTGGGTCAAGAGAATGAGGAGAGATTCTTTTCCCTCTCTATCTTTTCAAAATTCCCTCTCAATTTTTAAAATATCCCCTCTATTTTTCTAAATCTCTCTCCTTTAATCTCTCCTCTTTCCTCTCTTCTCTCTATCTATTTTTTATAAACTCTCTCTTTCCTCCCATCTTTTCATTTTTTACTTCCTCTCTCTCTCGGCGGTCTGGCTCTCTCTTTTTTCCTCTCTCAGGCCGCATTCCTTCTGCCCCTCTTTCTTCTCTTCTTCTCCTCTTCTTCTTTTCCCTTCTCTTTCTTCTCTCTCTTCCGGTTTCTCTCTCGCCGCGCCCACGCGCCTGCCCGCGCCCCGCATTGCCTGCGCGCCCTTGCCAGCGGCCCGCCCACGTCTGCGCTCGCCTCCGCCTGCCGCGCCCCCTGCTGCGTCCGCTTGCCGCGTCCGCCTGCCTCGTCCGCTTGCCGCACCCGCCCGCGCGCCCACCCCCAGCCGCCCACGCAACTCTACCACGTCGCCCCTGCCCCCCGCGCACGCCTGCCGCGCCCACGTCACCTCCTCTCTCCTCTCTATGTGCATACATGCACGTAGAGGAGTTGCCGTGGCGCCCCCCCCCTCTCTCATCTCTCTTGTTCTCTCTCTTGCTCTCTTCTCTCTCTCACCCTCTCTCTCTTGCTTTCTCCGCTTCTCTCTCTCGTTCTCTCTCTTCTTCCCTCTCTATTCTCTCTCTTCTCGTCTCTCTCTTCCAACTTCTCTCTTCTCTCTCTCACAGTTTTTAAAATATTTTCTCTCTTTCTCTCTCTCTCTCTCATTCTCTCTCCTTTCTCTCTCTATTTCTCATTTTTTTAGTGTAGTTGTTGATTTATTTATTTTAGTATAAATCATTTTTTTGTTAAACATTTTTATTATTTAGTGGATTGTAATTTTAGATCTTGTCTCCTATTCTCTACTCCACTCTTTATCTCTCTCTTTATCCATTTTGCGTAGTTTAAATTTATTTCGTGCAACTTAATTTTAATATCACCACGTTATTTTCCTAAATAAAAACCCAAGGTTTTCAATTCTAAAATCTACTTCTCCGTGGAATCGACTCGGCTCCCATCACTTAACTATTGTTAAAATCTTTAGTGTAAGCCGTTAAATTTTAAGATTGTTAGCCACGTGTTTAACGACGTATTTGTGGTGTATCAATTTTTGGCGCCGTTGCTGGAGAATTAGAATTTTAGTTTTGATAATCTTGGTGTCTTTTGTAATACTCATGCTAACATTTTCTTTCTTTTTGTAGGTGTCAAATAAAATTGAAAAAAAAAATCCAAAATTACAGAAAAATCAGAAAAAGTAAGTTGAGTTTTCCTTCTCTCTCTCATTCTTTATTTTGTTTTAATTTCCAAAAGAACGAGGGATTGCGTTGGAGTAAGTACCCTTAAAACCCTCTTAATTGAGTTTCCTTTTCCTAGTTTCCATGTTTAGATAATTAAAAAAAAAATCAATCACTTGAATCTAATAAAAAGATGTCATGTCAAGATTATAAACTTTCCATCTCTAGGACATGCATCATTTAGACTTTCATCTTTAGGTATTTTTATTTTTGAAAAGTTTCCTTTCTTGTCGAAGATTGCAGGAGGCAAGGTGAGAATTTCACTACCTTCTTTAAAAGCATGATCATGCATTGCCATGCTGCATAGAACCCCTTGCTTGATTTTGTGGTGTGCAAATCATTTCTAAAATACTTTAATGGCAATATCGTTAACAAGATAAGGTGGGGATTTGGTCACCCTTCCTTAGCTCACAAACCACAATTCCCTACATCTTTGGCATTCCCAACCCTTAATAAAAATCAGTAGACATTGGCCTAAGGGTTCACACTAAGGTTTAGGTCTACTTGGGCCACTATCAGGTTTTGGAAACTGGTGTCTAAGGCTAGAGGTTAAAAGGCAAACACCTAAGCGGGAAAGTGGTTCTCTAATTAGGTCCCTACAAAAGTAGGGGGAGCCTCCCACTACCCCACCTCTTACCTGGCCAGTGGATATACCTAACAGTGGACTTAAGTTGGCTCTAGGTTACTTTGTGAGAAAGCTCATTTTTAAGTCTAGGATCTCTAGGTCAAATATGGTAACTGTTTGAAACTTGTTTGTCTTTGTTAAAAAAAATACTAAAAATAAAAAAAATTAAATTTTTTTTTCTCTCTCTCTTCTCTCATTGGTCCTAGTGTGCATGCATAGTAGGAGATCACAAAAACCTAATTTGCTAGGACTAATCCCAGAAATTGAGAGATTCTTTCATCTAAAGCACAATCTTCTACCAAATCAAATGGCTGAAAATCAAAATGGATTGCCAAATCACAATGGGGATAATCATGATCATCAAGAGCCTCCCAAACAAATGAAGAACTACTTCATCCCAAATCAATATCAGCCTTCATCTTGTATTCATCTCCCACAACATCAAGCCATCCAATATGAGATTAAATCCAGCACCATCCAAATGCTCCCATCCTTTTATGGAAATACCAATGAAGACCCCTATAAGCATATTGATGAATTCTTGGAAATATGCTCAACTGTTAAAATTCAGAATTTTTCTGATGATGCCCTCAGATTGACCCTCTTCCCATTTTCTCTAAAAGATAAGGCAAAATATTGGTTGGGCACTGTGGGGAAAACCATTCGAACTTGGGCAGAAATGCAACAAGAATTCCTAAAGAAATTCTACCCTATAGGCCGAACCAATACCATGCGAAGGGCTATTACTGGATTTTCGCAATCACTAGGGGAATTAATTCATAAGTCATGGGAAAGGTTGAAAGAGCTTTTGAGAAAATGCCTTCACCATGGTCTCTCAAAATGGCAAATTGTCCAAGCATTTTATGAGAGGTTGACCTGAACAATATAGACAAATGGTGGATGCTTCATGTGGAGGGACATTCATGAGTAGAAGTGAGGATGAGGCTTATGATCTCTTGAATTGGAGCCCAGATTTGAGAATAATCTCATGGCCCAAAAGTGGGAAAAGGTGGATACTATGTCCCAAATGTTGCCTCTCTAGCTCAAAAGATGGACCAAATCTTGTCTAGGACCCATCAGGATCCCTTTGGCCCATCCCCCTTAGGCCCATACATTGGCTCAGACTCCTATCATCAGGAAGTCTATAGTTTGTGAGCTAGTCCGGCCCACCACATTAATGAATGTCCAACTGCAGCTCAACTCCCTCCTTTCATCCAAGAACAAGTCTAAGAACAGATCCAAGCAGCCCAAGGATTCTTCAAGCCCAATTTAGACCCATTTCCAATTCTTACAATCCGGGCTAGAGAAATCACCCAAATTTCTCTTGGAAGAATCAACAAATGCCACCTCAAAGACCTAACCCCTTCCATTCCTCAAGCACAAAAACAACCATTCCAACACCAATTTCAGGCCCCATCTAATCCTTACAATGGCACTTATGCTAGAGGGCCTCAGGCCCAATTCTCTCAGGTAGCCCAATATCCTCCTCCTCAACCCAAGCAAGTTCAGCCCACCTTTTAACAACCCCCTCAACAGAATTTTGAAGAACAATTTAATCAACTCCAACAATCATCTTGGCCCAACATAACAATTGGATCAACAACAACAACTCTTGGCTATAAACCAACAGACCATGGCCAGGCTAGAAGCCCAAGTGGCCAGATGGCTGAGACCACCATGAGAAGGGAAGTGAGCCAATTGCCTAGCCAACCTGTGGCCAACCCAAGAAACCAACCACCAGGCTTTGCTTCACAATCAGGCCTCCTACCTCAACCTGCCCAACAGACCCAACCAAGAGGCCCACAATTGGAGAATATAAAAGCCATTTCAAGTCTTAGAAGTGGTAAGGTGCTAAGTGACCCACACAAGGGAAAAGAGGTTGTGAATAATCCTACACAAGAAATCCAAGATGATACTAGTGATAGTGAAGAGAAGCCCATTCAAATTAAGTTGGGGGGAGAGAACAAAGGGAAAGAGAAGGCTCATGAAGATCCAAATTCTTACCAACCAAAAGTGCCATTTCCAAGTGCTCTAGAATCCAAGCCCTTGAGAAGAAGAAGAAGTCGGTCCAAGATGATGAGTTGTTGGAATTGTTCAAACAAGTCCACATCAATATTCCACTCCTGGATGCCATCAAGCATGTCCCGACTATGCTAAATTTCTTAAAGATCTTTGCACTCCACGAAGGAATCCAAGACTGCAATTCAGAAAATCTGGCTCTCTGAAGATGTTAGTGCAGTCTTGACAAACCACCTCCCTAGGAAGCTGAAGGACCATGGTGCTCCCCTCATTTCATGTGATATAGGTGGTATAACCTTCGATCATGCCCTTCTTGATTTAGGGGCAAGTGTCAATCTTCTCCCCACCTTCATTTATGAACAATTCAACGTAGGGGAACTCAAGCCCACTTCCATCATTCTGCAGCTGGCCGATCGTTCGGTCAAGACTCCACGGGGATTGATAGAGGATGTAATTGTCAAAGTCAATGATTGTTATTTCCCCGTGGACTTTCTCATCCTTGATATGTCCACCAACCAGGATTGAGACACACTCCTATCATTCTTGGTCGTCCCTTCCTCGCCACTGCCAAAGCCAACATCAACTGTGCTACGGGGATGATGGACATTTCATTTAGGGGACAAAAGGTCTCTCTCAATGTATTCAAAGCATCTCAATATCCAGACCAGAGAGAATGTCATTCTGTAGACATTTTGATTGAGCTCATTGATAATTATTTGGATGTTGATCAGTTGGAGGAGACCAAAGCCCTATATGATTCACCACTCCATTCTACTCTTTGGCCCAAAGTTGAATCTTTGCCGGCCTTACAATCTGAACCGGCTCTTCCATCACTTGAAAGTCCTCCCGATCTTGAGCTTAAACCTCTTCCGGACTCCCTCAAGTATGTATTCTTAGGCCCAAACCAAACTTTGCCTGTTATCATTGCCTCCAACCTAACTCCTACCCAAGAAGCCAAATTGATAGAAGTTTTAAAGGAGCATAGGGGAGCTATAGGTTGGACGGTGGCCGATCTTAAAGGGATTAGTCCATCTGTTTGCATGCACCACATCTACCTAGAGGATAATGCCAAACCAAGTCGGGAAACACAAAGGAGGTTAAACCCCAACATGAAGGAAGTGGTGAAGAAGGAAGTAGTGAAGTGGCTAGATGCTGGAATTGCTTATCCAATATCAGATAGCCAGTGGGTCAGCCCAACCTAAGTGGTTCCCAAGAAGTCTGGGCTGACAGTTGTGAAAAATGAACAAGGGGAGAAAATACCCACTAGATTGACCACGGGGTGGAGAGTGTGCATAGACTATAGAAAGCTCAATGCCATGACCAAGAAAGATCACTTTCCACTCCCATTCATGGATCAAATTCTTGAGAGACTAGCAGGCCAACAATTCTTCTGCTTTTTGGATGGTTATTCTGGGTACAATCAAGTTGCAATTTACCCAGAAGATCAGGAAAAGACCACCTTTACATGCCCCTATGGCACATTTGCTTTTAGGAGAATGCCATTTGGACTATGCAATGCACCTGCTACTTTTCAAAGTGCATGATGACAATTTTCTCTGATATGGTGGAGACTACCTTGAAATATTCATGGATGATTTTTATATATATGGGGAGTCATTTTAAAGTTGTTTAAGAAATCTTGAGAAATTTGGCCAGATGTATAGAGACAAATTTGGTGCTTAGTTGGGAGAAGAGTCATTTCATGGTTCGAGAGGGCATAGTCTTGGGCCACATTGTGTCTGAGCAGGGTATAGAGGTAGATAGGGCCAAAGTTGGCCTCATTGCTAATCTTCCTCCTCCAACCTCTGTGAGACAGATTTGTTCATTTCTTGGCCATGCCGGCTTCTATCGCCGGTTCATTCAAAACTTTTCCAAAATTGCCCGCCCCTTAACTCTTCTCCTAGCAAAAGATGTCCCATTTCACTTTGATGATGCTTGTTTAGAGGCCTTCACTAATTTGAAAGAGGCTTTGACCAAAGCTCCCATTCTTCAAACTCCTGATTGGTCATTGCCCTTTGAGATCTCGTGTGATGCCTCTGACTATGCCATAGGTGCTGTTTTGGGACAAAGAATTGATAAACGTCCTGTGGTGATCTATTATGCGAGTCGCACCCTCGACAATGCTCAATTGCATTACACCACCACGGAAAAGAACTTCTTGCTGTAGTCTTTGCCCTTGAAAAATTTCGATCTTATCTTTTAGGGGCAAAGGTCATCATCTACTCAGATTACTCTGCTTTGAAATTTCTTTTAGCTAAGAAGGACTCCAAACCAAGACTCATCACATGGATCCTTCTTCTTCAAGAGTTTGATTTGGAAATTCGGGACAAGAAAGGAACTGAAAATGTTGTTGCTGATCACCTATCCCGAATTCTCATCCCTAAAAGTGCTCCAATGCATGATTCTTTTCCCTGATGAACACCTCCTTGCAATTTCTCATAGGGCAGCCCCTTGGTATGCTCACATTGTCAACTATCTTGATGTGGGTCAAATTCCTGAAGGATGGTCAAAGAATGAAAGAGACCATTTTTTCTCTAATGTCAAACACTATTTTTTGGGATGACCCTGAATTTTTCATGGGTCTTGATCAAGTCATTAGGAGGTGTGTCTTCGAGGAAGAACAACAAAGCATCTTAAATTTTTGTCACACTCTAGCTTGTGGGGGACAATTCTCGGGGAAGAAAAATGCTGCAAAAGTCTTGCAAAGTGGGTTTTACTGGCCCACATTGTTTAAAAATGCTTATGAATTCAGCAAGACATGTCTTAGATGCCAAGCTGTGGGCAACAATTCTAGGAGAGACATGATGCCACTCAACCCCATTTTGGTGGTGGAAATTTTTGATGTCTGGGGAATAGATTTCATGGGCTCATTCCCGTCATCTTTTGGTAATGAATACATCTTAGTGGCGGTTGATTATGTGTCCAAGTGGATCAAAGCCATTGCCACCTGAACTAATGATCACAAAGTTGTCATGAATTTTGTGCGTCGTAACATCTTCTCTAGGTTTGGGTGTCCTCGGGCTAT
This sequence comes from Colocasia esculenta, assembly GCA_014218235.1. Taxonomy (NCBI): domain Eukaryota; kingdom Viridiplantae; phylum Streptophyta; class Magnoliopsida; order Alismatales; family Araceae; genus Colocasia; species Colocasia esculenta. The sequence continues at coordinate 14,638 of JACBKR010004204.1, read as the reverse complement.
TATAAGTGATGGGGGATCTCATTTCACTCATTCCCAATTTCGAGTATTGCTTAAAAGATATGGGATAAATTACAAAATTTCTACCCCCTACCATCCCCAGACCAGTGGCCAAGTGGAAGTGTCTAATAGAGTGATCAAGAATATTCTCCAAAAGACCATTAGACTCGATAGGAAAGATTGGTCAGAAAGACTGGATGATGCATTGTGGGCCTATCGGACTGCTTATAAGACTCCCATTGGCATGTCTCCCTATAGGCTGATTTTTGGCAAAGCCTGTCACCTCCCTGTTGAGTTAGAGCATAGGGCTTATTGGGCCATTAAACAATTCAATCTTGACTTAGCCCAAGCTGGATCACATAGAGCCCTTCAACTGCATGAGCTTGAAGAGTTGCGCAATGAGGCCTATGAAAAATCTATAGGCCAAGGCCAAATTCTTTTATGTTAAACACATTTTGAGGAAATCCTTCCATCCTGACAAAATGTCTGGCTCTTTAACTCTAGGCTGTGCTTATTTCCAGGAAAATTGAAATCTCGATGGGACAGATCGTTCATTGTAGTCAAAGCTTTTGACCATAGTGCTGTTAAAATTCTTGATCCTAAAAATGGTCAAACTTCCACTGTTAATGGTCAACGTCTCAAACCTTACTTGGAAAACATGCACCTCACACCTAAAGAATCCATTCCTCTGAATGACCCTGAGTAGATGCATAAGGACTACATGTTGTCTGGCTGAAGACATTAAACTTAGCGCTTGTTGGGAGGCAACCCAATATTTTTAGGAGATTTAACTTATTTATTTTTTTCTTTTCTATTGTGTTCTAGGTTTTTGGAGGCCCATTATCCTTGATGAATCAATTGAGCAAGCCGCCTTCATTAAAGATATCAGGTTGTATCTCTCCTTTCCTAACTTCTGATGGCTTTATTATCTATTTGCCTTTGAGGACAATGTCATTCAAATTGGGGGGAGGGGAAATTGTGAAAATCTTTCAAATTTTAAAATCCTGCTAAACATCCCAAACATTATGCTTCATGTATCATTTTTCATGCAAGAAAAGAATGCCTCATTTTAGAATGATTTTACTTTGAGTATATACTTGTGCTAGTGGTAAGTTAAAAGATAAGTTTTGTGGTTATGTTCTTAGCATTTTACTCAAAATACGTTTGAAATTTTATTGAACCTACACACATGAATTAAATGATGAATAAGTGTCATTCATGAGGGTGATAAGAGTTTTACCTAATACTCATGTTGATGATTTGCAACGACCCACTTCCACCCGGTACGGTTTATACCAACCCACATCGGATGAGAGCAAGCCGCTACAGGGAGAATACCCCAACAAGTAACAAGTGAGCTGAGATATACACAATAGAATTGAATAAATGCAACGGAATTTAAATGAAACTTATTCCATCAACTTTTAAATCCACATACCACAGTCTGTATAGTTTAACAAGAGATAACATAAGCGCAATATATTCCAAATACATAGCCGACTCCAAGTACATTTGAACAAATTCAAATTTCAATTGTACATTACATACTTATGAAATATAAATTACAAATCTTCAATCACTTAGTCCAACTCCACTTCAAATCTGCTGGCTCCTCCGCTGCTAACTTCCTGAAACGTTTAGCAAGAGTGAGTCTACACAATAGACTCAGCAAGTAACTTAAGATTCAATACATACATATTTTCTACATTTAACACAGTAGAATTTCAGCAATTAAATCATACATGCTTATGCTATAACAAAATAATTTCACATGGAATTGTATTAAACAACTATTCTAACACATGCGAAACTGTAGTCTAAACAATGTTACTAATAACATGGTGTCATTAACATAAGTACAAATACACATTCACATACCTTCATACTTTACTCACATCATTGTAAAACTTCACAACTAAGTCATGGAAAACATACAAGATAGGTATCACTCCTAGCATGCTTTCTAACTCACTTTGCATGCAATCATAACAATTTACTCCACATTTAGCTTGCTATTTTATACCAATTTTATCATATTCATATTCCTTTGCATAGGGATCACTTTTAACTACACAACATAATACTAAACACAGGTACATCCAATAATTCAAAATTTCATGAATATGAAAGCTTATACTTGCATTTTGTACTAACAGTAACATCACTTTTACACTTGACAATTAATATATCAACACATACACACCACAACATTTATACACATCAATAACAAAATATCAATTAACACTATTGTCATTTACACTTATACTATTTTCTCATTACATACAACCATATGATAAACCTTGGTTTTCACATACACTCACTTTTGTTCTATCACACAATACTTTATACACATTTTCCCATTATTTCCTTTTTCACATTCACATACTTCTTATCATTTCACTTTTGCACATACATGTGCCACATTTACACATATCTTGCACATACCTTGTGCCATGAACCCATATCACTTTTCACATTCACATACTCATGCTCATTTTTACATAATGCCAAGACACAGCCCAAACCACCATTAGACGATCACATAACACACACATTCACATTCCGTACTTAATCACCGGCATAGTGATAAGTCTTAGTTCCTGCAGAAACCGGGGAAAGCCCTTGTAGCACCCCGGAAATTTTAATATATAAAGAAAACAAATTTAATAAAAGTGTTGGAGGGACTTCCAACATTATATATTAATGACAATATCATAAGCGGGTCAAGGGACATCAATTGGCCCAATAATCAAATAAAGCTAAAGAATGCATGGAAATCGTAACTCTAAATAGGCTGAATTAGAAAGAGGCAATTTGAGTTGAATTGGGATGCAATCATGCATTCTTGGCAACCCAAATTCGTGCCTATCTATGGTGGGAGGTTTTCCAAAGCCTACACACTCTAAGGGAGGAAGGAATTCTCAAAAGATAGGAAACTGCCCTGTCAAAACCGCAGCTTAGCTTTCCTAGTTATAATAGGACTCCTAAACACCATGGTTGCTTAAATACTCTTCACCAAACCTAGGAACGAGGTTTTAGAACTTGCTGGGGTCGTGTGGAGAAGTTCTTGGTGGCTGGGGAGCAGGAGATCATCCACACCAAGGCGTCCTTCTTCCCCTGTTTCGTCTGCTGCGACCTGCACAGACCATCATCTTGAAGTCGACCAAAGGTGAGTCAAACCTAAACCAAACCTTGCAAGGCTTATACCCCTGGAAAGAGGGTCAATGCTACGTTCTAACCCAAGTGGAATTCTCAAATTCCATCAGTATACACGGAGCAGTAAGCGTTTTCCTCCGAGTGTCTGAACTCGGTTTTCTGGAAAACGAGACTTCTTCAACCCAGAAGGTAGGTTTTTATCGAGCCAAATCTTATATATCCTATACCAATGTGTAGAGCATCAAGTTAACTTTCGTTTCCCATTGTTTCATCGAATTCTAATGAGTATATTTTGAGTTATAAAGTGTTTTTCCAAGTCGCGCACTGTTAGGTTTTTTTTCCCATTCTTCTTATTATGCACGTGATTCGAGATTTAATTTGACTGAACTTCCTTCACAAAGGTTTTTCTAATTGAAGTCATGATCATCTTTTATGTTGGACATGGGTGTCCAAAAGTCCTTGGTTAGAGAGTTATAGGTGTGGGATAGAGTCACTGCATGATACTGGGAATTCGGGCTACACTTGACTTTCTGTTTCTTCATATGTTTTCTCGGATTCGAGATGGAATTTGATCAAACCCCCAACATCAAAGTTTTTCTACTAGTAGTCCTCGTCATCTTTCGTGTTGAACATTTTATCTAAATGTCATTAGTTAGAGAGTTATAAGATGGGTAAGTGAATCGCTGCATGAGACATATTTTCAGGTCACACTTGACCATAAGTTTTGTCATGGAAGCCCTCTAGTGTCGACACTACCCCATCTAGTGTCGACACACTGTCCCAAGGCAGCCAGAGAGTGTTCTGGGAAGCCCTCTAGTGTCGACACTGCCTCATCTAGTGTCGACACACTGTCCCAGTTTTACCTAGGAAGTTCTGGGAAAACTGATCTAGTTCGACACTACCCTATCTAGTGTCGACACACTGTCCCATGTTTTCCAGAAGGTCTTCTGAAAATGGCTCTAGTGTCGACACTACTTGAACTAGTGTCGACACTACCTGACCAGTTTGTCATGTTTCTGCTTTGTGTTTGAAGCATAGTGTCGACACCACATGGATTGTGTCGACACTACCTTTACAAGATATTGCATATTTTTGGTTCTTTTCATTACATAATGTCTATTTAATGGCTTAAAAGTGTTTAACCCATTGAAAAATCCTTAATTACATAAATATATTCTAATTGCTTTCTTAATGATATAATCATACCTGAAACCTGTGATTTACTCTTGTTACCATTCTAGCTTGCTTTAAGTGATAAATTTTATCTTAAAATCTTGGAAACCCATTTGAAGCTAAATGCATGGTTCATTGCATGCCATCATGTTAAGTGTTTTTCCGAGAGTTTGAGACTGCGGATTGTGAATTTACACATGTGTATTTCTACACACTTATACATCTAGGGTGTGCACTTCCTTCTCTTCTTGTTCTCGTGAGTGTGAATTGCCATCTAGACTAAAGCCATAAATGTAAAGATTGAACTAATTGTAAATCTGTCTTTCAGCTGCCGAATTTATCTCTTGACTATTGTCCTTATGAATCATGTTCAATTTGTTCTTCTTATCATCATCATGAACATGACATTACACATGCTTACTTATTGAAACTCTCATTGGCCATTATTAATGACTGTGGGTATCTTCATTTGAAATTTTACATGAGATGGCTGACAGGGCACGGAGTGTGTCCAAGGGCTCCAGTCTAGCCCCAATGACGGAGAGTCATAATATACTGTTAACCATGGGGTACAATGATTACTGGCATTGCATCTGCGCTGGGAGTACTTTCTTGCTTGTTGAATGTTAGATACATAACCACATACACGTGTCCTGGTGTACATTCTTGATGGATCTTTTCTTGGTGTACATTGGTGTCTACGTGCCTGATTAGTGTTACTTGAATGTGCTTGTGCAATCTTGCTTGCTTGCTTGCGTGATATGGCCATCCTGCATTTATTGCAACTAGTGATATCTTGCTTTCTTGAAAACTATTGACATCAAGTGAAATCTTGCGTGCTTGTGCAAAGTGATCTATTGCTAGTTCTTTCTTGGCACCTTGTTCAAAAATCTTATTCTATCTGTTCACTCTATCCAGCTTGTTTTATATATCATGTTTTAATGAGTTTTGTCCGTACTTGCATATCGTTCATCGTACTTGCCTAGTTCTAAAATGTTAATCACTTATATCATTACCCGCACATTGAGATATAAATCCTACTGGGCTAGTTTGCTCATCCCCTAATTTTACCCAATCTAGGTGACTATGAAGTTCAAGAGGAAGAGCAAGTCGAGGATGGAAATGCGTCCGAGTGAAGAGCGTTCCAAACATGAGTCTATCTATAGTTAGTTTATTGTGAGTGTTAGAACAATGTAGTAGGAAGTGAGTTATCATGTACTTTTGCTTTAATTGAGTCTTAGTCATGTATTAGTTTATCTGAGACAAATATGAGATTTGAATACAATTTATATTGAGTTCAACATTTGGGCCCTATTATGATGTTTGTGTTGATACACATTTAGCGCGTGCTAGCTAGAAGCTTATTTGCCGACTGTCCATGTCTCGGAATATTGACTCGAATTATTCGAACTAATATCCGCTGCGTAATTCTCGGGACGTGACAGCCCTTCCCACCATTACCAGTGGAACTTGTCCACCTCCAGGATTTCACAAGACCCTTTGCCAGGGTATAACACTTTATCAAGACCCTTCCCTAGGGTATCACATATCATATTGAGCTTTCTCGTAGGGGCACCACTACAGTACAACTCCAAGCATCTAAGGCGGCAGTGTCTTATGGGCACCATTGTTTCTCTTGTCACATTTAACCATTTATTACACATATATCACTTGTTCTCGCACTTCTCATGCTTGCACACCCTCTTACATAATTCATACACACATAAGCTTTCATTTACTGATTTTAACCTTACTATTGCAACTGCCAAATAATCATGATATAGATTTAATCATACTGAAATTTACTGAATCACATCAAATCACAATTAACATGCTCACATAGTCATTTTTCTCATTAAAAATCCATAACAATACTTACTGTCATTAAAAAATATGAGATTTTAACCACAGACAAATTTCAGGTTTATATCACACATACAAATTTCCAAATTTTTCTGAGTCATATTACATTTACAGAAATAAAACATTCAGTTTCATACTATTCATAATTCAATTTGACATGGAACATAACACGAACATCAGGTTTAACAGTTCACAGCCTGATCCTAACATAATCATCATCACAGGATTTTTCCCCGGATTTATTGCACAATACACAATTTACTGTAAATTTTACAAATCCTACGCATGTCTTCTATTTCCAAAACAGAAATTTACAGTAAATCCCACAGTCATGGAAAAATTCTCAAATTTCAGGGCATGGATTGATACATATACACATGGTATAGAAAAATCTAGGGCATTTAATTCCTCAGTCATGTAGACAGTAGGTGAACATGCATAATCCATTTTTCCCACATGTATTTCAATAATCTAAAAATTTATGCCATCCACAGAAAAACACAGAAATTCCACACACATCACATTATCTATTTTACATAACATATAAAAATTACACTATATCCTCATTGCGAAAACACATCAAAAATAATCATCTACCAGGAAGAACAGCTCACTGTTCTATCCTGAAGAACTTAGCGGCAGCCTCTGGCCGTTCAAGGGTTTGGACGGCACGATCGCTGGACGCCGACGGGAGATCTTGGCGTCAAGGGTATTGACGCCAAGTTCCTGTCTGTGCAAGGGCACAGACCGAACTCCAAATACAGAGTGAAAAGGAGGATCCAGGACATGATTTAAAATCTACAAAAAATTTGCTGGGACCTAGGGCACATGTATAGGATTGAGATCTATAGGTTACTTGCCTTTCTAAAAATCTCCAAGGGATCTATGTTGCTGTTGAAGCTCTCCTTGGACAGTCCCAAGAAGTCTCCAAAACTTCCTTCCTCCGGTTTCTCAATCGATCTCCTCAGCAGGTTGGGGTCAGGGAATCCTCCGTCTCTAAGCTTCAGCTAGCTCCTGGTTGCTGCAGATGGCCAGATGAAGCTCCAATCCACCGGATCAAGGCATGCAAAGCTAGGGTTTTTCTCTCCTCTTGCAAAGAGCCAAAGAGAGCTCTTGGGGTTGCAAGGAGGGGTTGCTTTATAGGAGAGAGACCTCTCATCCCAGCAGATGTGATGTGAGGGCTTGATAGCCGTTGGGGACATCTCCCCAATGGCTGGGGTTGCTTGCCCCCGGATTTCGGGTCTGCTGCGCACTGAGTTTCAGGGAGATAGACGTCCACATCCATGGATGGCTACATTAGGGTTGGCGTCAATCGATATGGACGCTGACATATCATGGGCGTCCATCCATGTTGACGCCAAGACACTCTTCTGCCAGAACTTAAAATCATGCAGAACCATGCTCAGCTTATACATATATACATACAATGTATGTAACATAGTATACACACTATCACACCATGCATTCAAACCATGTTTACCATATAATTATCCACATGCATACCTAAGCACAACTAGCTATACGTACGTAGATATCTACCTACGCGTCCGTGATGTTTTACATAAGCATGACTCAACATGCGGCAAAATAAAGTGACAAGAATTGCGAGGGTTTCAAAATCATTAGAAGGCAATATGATTAAGTTAGCTAGGAATAATCTATTCATAAAATAGTTCTTGCTTGCACTCACTTGATTTGGCATATATAGTATACACACACACGGATGTAACATACTTATGTACATTATGCATGAAATAGATAGATATAACATGCGCACCAGTAATTAGATTAAACTTGCACAACATTTCTTAAGTACTACATGCATGGGATTCTTAATATACACAATATGCACAATTTAGCTAATGGCCTATTCTCACCTAAATATCATAAGGATACATGCATGTTATTCACGAGGAATATAGAATTATAATATACACTACTAAATACACCTACCATACTTGCGCTCTATATGTACATACATGTACGAAGTACAATGTACACATTAACTACGCCATGCAAATGAACAACATTTACAACTAAACATACACATGCATACATAAGTATACCAAGGTAACATGTATGTAGAATTAGGTATACAATTATCACACGCATAAAATAACATACATCTACGCATGTACACATGCAAAATTTATAATTATGACATGCACCATTTTCATGCACGCCATTTATGCAAGAATGAGCAACCATCATATACATAAAATATAAGTGGGGAAAAGAAAAGGAAATTTCGGGGCCTTATACCCTCTCCCCCTTAAAAGAGATCTTCGTCCTCGAAGATCGGATCATGTACCCTTGATGACATCTCGTTGCCGCTTCTAGTCCACTCAGACCGTGCCTAAATTCCTGCCGGTGGCTTTCTTACTACTGGAACATCTCGGGGAATAACCCTCTTCTTCTGATTCGGATAGTCTTTAATCCGATGATTCTTGCTACCACACTTGAGACATCTTCCCGACCTCGTCCAACATACGTCTCCGCCGTGGCGCTTGCCACAATGCACACATACGGGCTTCTCGTTGCCGGCCAAAACTACTGACTGAAAGGTTGATTCTATTAGTACCATAGTTGGTTGCTGTATTTTCATGAGCTTCTTCATCTTCCTCTTTTGCCGTTGAAATGGTTCTGGTAACATTTCTAATCGGGCTTTCTTCTCTGCCAAGTACAACTCCATTTCACTCTCTTGTCTGCACGCCGCGCTAAGAGCTACGTCCATAGTTCTAAGGTCAAACGCCGCCAGTCTGGCTCTTATTGACGGTCTAAGCCCCATTACAAACTTCCTTGTCTTGCGCCTCTCATCGACAACTATGTGTGGTGCATTCTAGACAACTCTGCAAACCTAGCCTCATAATCCAAAACTGTCATCGATCCCTGAGTCAATGCTAAGAATTCCTGCTCCATTTTGTCCTGTATATGTTCAGGAACATACTTGGCCTGAAACTTCCTTACGAAATCTTCCCAGTAACTTCTAGCTCCACTCCCTCACCCGCTTGCGAAGAACGGAAGACCACCACACATCCGCTCGCTCCTGAAGCATGTACCCGCCAAACTGATCTTGTCATTCTCTGCACACCTGATGGCTCTGAATATCTTTTCGATTTCCCTGAGCCAACTTTATGCAACTAACGGCTCACTCTCCCCCTTAAAAAGGGTGGAGCCATCCTCTTGAACCTCTCCATGACTGATACACCTCCTAAACCACGGTCCTGCTGAGTTGGTGCTGGAACCTGAGCCTGAAACTGAGTTTGAAGAGCCGCTTGTGTTTGCGATTGAGTCTGTATTGCTTGTACAATTCCTTGCATGACTGTACCATAATCAGCCAACGGTGGCAGGGGTGGCGCAAGCGATCCTTGAGGTGTTGGTACTTCATGCTGCTCTCTGTCAGTCCTACTTAACTCTTCATCCCGAATAGGTAAGCTCGAACGTCGAACCTCTCCAGCCATTGCTATAAAATAAACATCAAGTTAAACTCCATTATCCCTATACCTAACATGTTATCATGTATTTATCTTACTACTTTTCTAGTACTATCTTAATTATTCCTTGGATCTGGCTATCCACTACAAAGACTTAGAGATGTGATTTAGTTGATGGCTATTTATGTATAATCTCAACCCAAAGTCTCTGATACCATCTCTGCAACGACCCACTTCCACCCGTACGGTTATACCAACCCACATCGGATGAGAGCAAGCCGCTACAGGGGAGAATACCCCAACAAGTAACAAGTGAGGTGTGATATACACAAATAGAATTGAATAAATGCAACGGAATTTAAATGAATCTTATTCCATCAACTTTTAAATCCACATACCACAGTCTGTATAGTTTAACAAGAGATAACATATGCGCAATATATTCCAAATACATAGCCGACTCCAAGTACATTTGAACAAAATTCAAATTTCAATTGTAGCATTACATACTTATGAAATATAAATTACAAATCTTCAATCACTTAGTCCACTCCACTTCAAATCTTGCTGGCTCCTCCGCTGCTAACTTCCTGAAACGTTTAGCAAGAGTGAGTCTACACAATAGACTCAGCAAGTAACTTAAGATTCAATACATACATATTTTCTAACAATTTAACACAGTAGAATTTCAGCAATTAATCATACATGCTTATGCTATAACAAAATAATTCACATGGAATTGTATTAAACAACTATTCTAACACATGCGAAACTGTAGTCTAAACAAGGTTACTAATAACATGGTGTCATTAACATAAGTACAAATACACATTCACATACCTTCATACTTTACTTACATCATTGTAAAACTTCACACTAAGTCATGGAAAACATATACAAGATAGGTATCACTCCTAGCATGCTTTCTAACTCACTTTGCATGCAATCATAACAATTTACTCCACATTTAGCTTGCTGATTTCATACTAATTTTATCATATTCATATTCCTTTGCATAGGGATCACTTTTAACTACACAACATAATACTAAACACATGTACATCCAATAATTGAAAATTCAAGAATATGAAAGCATATACTTGCATTTTGGTACTAACAGTAACATCACTTTTAACACTTGACAATTAATATATCAACACATACACACACACACATTTATACACATCAATAACAAAATATCAATTAACACTATTGTCATTTACACTTATACTATTTTCTCATTACATACAACCATATGATAAACCTTGGTTTTCACATACACTCACTTTTGTTCTATCACACAATACTTATACACATTTTCCCATTATTTCCTTTTTCACATTCACATACTTCTTATCATTTCACTTTTGCACATAACATGTGCCACATTTACACATATCTTGCACATACCTTGTGCCATGAACACATATCACTTTTCACATTCACATACTCATGCTCATTTTTACATAATGCCAAGACACAGCCCAAACCACCATTAGGCGATCACATAACACACACATTCACATTCACGTACTTAATCACCGGCATAGTGATAAGTCTTAGTTCCTGCAGAAACCGGGGAAAGCCCTTGTAGCACCCCGGAAATTTTAATATATAAAGAAAACAAATTTAATAAAAGTGTTGGAGGGACTTCCAACATTATATATTAATGACCCAATATCATAAGCGGGTCAAGGGACATCAATTGGCCCAATAATCAAATAAAGCTAGAGAATGCATGGAAATTCGTAACTCTAAATAGGCTGAAATTAGAAAGAGGCAATTTGAGTTGAATTGGGATGCAATCATGCATTCTTGGCAACCCAATTCGTGCTATCTATGGTGGGAGGTTTCCCAAAGCCTCACACACTCTAAGGGAGGAAGGAATCCTCAAAAGATAGGAAACTGCCCTGTCAAAACCGCAGCTTAGCTTTCCTAGTTATAATAGGACTCCTAAACACCATGGTTGCTTAAATACTCTTCACCAAAACCTAGGAACAAGTTTAGAACTTGCTGGGGTCGTGTGGAGAAGTTCTTGGTGGCTGGGGAGCAGGAGATCATCCACACCAAGGCGTCATTCTTCCCCTGTTTCGTCTGCTGCGACCTGCACATACCATCATCTTGAAGTCGACCAAAGGTGAGTCAAACCTAAACCAAACCTTGCAAGGCTTATACCCCTGGAAAGAGGGTCAATGCTACGTTCTAACCCAAGTGGAATTCTCAAATTCCATGCAGTATACACGGAGCAGTAAGCGTTTTCCTCCGAGTGTCTGAACTCGGGTTTTCTGGAAAAATGAGACTTCTTCAACCCAGAAGGTAGGTTTTCTCGGGCCAAATCTTAATATATCCTATACCAATGTGTAGAGCATCAAGTTAACTTTCGTTTCCCATTGGTTTCATCAAATTCTAATGAGTATAATTTGAGTTATAAGTGTTTTTCCAAAGTCGCGCACTGTTAGAGTTTTTTTCCCCGTTCTTCCTATTATGCACGTGATTCGAGATTTATTTGACTGAACTTCCTTCACAAAGGTTTTTCTAATTGAAGTCACGATCATCTTTTATGTTGACGTTTCGTCCAAAAGTCATTGGTTAGAGAGTTACAGGCGTGGGAATAGAGTCACTGCATGATACTGGGATTTCGGGCTACACTTGACTTTCTGTTCTTCATATGTTTTCTCGGGATTCGAGATGGAATTTGATCAAACCCCCAACATCAAAGTTTTTTTACTAGTAGTCCTCGTCATCTTTCTTGTTGAACGTTTTATCTAAATGTTATTAGTTAGAGAGTTATAAGATGGGTAAGTGAATCGCTGCATGAGACATGTTTTCAGGTCACACTTGACCATAAGTTTTGTCATGGAAGCCCTCTAGTGTCGACACTACCCCATCTAGTGTCGACACACTGTCCAAGGCAGCCCAGAGAGTGTTCTGGGAAGCCCTCTAGTGTCGACACTGCCTCATCTAGTGTCAACACACTGTCCCAGTTTTACCTAGGAAGTTCTGGGAACTGATCTAGTGTCGACACTACCCTATCTAGTGTCGACACACTGTCCCATGTTTTCCAGAAGGTCTTCTGGAACTTGGCTCTAGTGTCGACACTACTTGAACTAGTGTCGACACTACCTGACCAGTTTGTCATGTTTCTGCTTTGTGTTTGAAGCATAGTGTCGACACCAGCATGGATTGTGTCGACACTACCTTTACAAGATATTGCATATTTTAGTTCTTTTCATTACATAATGTCTATTTAATGGCTTAAAAGTGTTTAACCCATTGAAAAATCCTTAATTACATAAATATTATTCTAATTGCTTTCTTAATGATATAATCATACCTGAAACCTGTGATTTACTCTTGTTACCATTCTAGCTTGCTTTAAGTGATAAATTTTATCTTAAAATCTTGGAAACCCATTTGAAGCTAAATGCATGGTTCATTGCATGCCATCATGTTAAGTGTTTTTCCGAGAGTTTGAGACTGACGGATTGTGAATTTACACATGTGCATTTCTACACACTTATACATCTAGGGCGTGCACTTCCTTCTCTTCTTGTTCTCGTGAGTGTGAATTGCCATCTAGACTAAAGCCATAAATGTAAAGATTGAACTAAATTGTAAATCTGTCTTTCAGCTGCCGAATTTATCTCTTGACTATTGTCCTTATGGAATCATGTTCAATTTGTTCTTCTTATCATCATCATGAACATGACATTACACATGCTTACTTATTGAAACTCTCATTGCCATTATTAATGACTGTGGGTATCTTCATTTGAAATTTTACATGAGATGGCTGACAGGGCACGGAGTGTGTCCAAGGGCTCCAGTCTAGCCCCAATGACGGAGAGTCATAAATATACTGTTAACCATGGGGTATAATGATTACTGGCGTTGCATCTGCGCTGGGAGTACTTTCTTGCTTGTTGAATGTTAATACATAACCACATACACGTGTCCTGGTGTACATTCTTGATGGATCTTTTCTTGGTGTACATTGGTGTCTACGTGCCTGATTAAGTGTTACTTGAACGTGCTTGTACAATCTTGCTTGCTTGCTTGCGTGATATGGCCATCCTGCATTTATTGCAACTAGTGATATCTTGCTTTCTTGAAAACTATTGACATCAAGTGAAATCTTGCGTGCTTGTGCAAAGTGATCTATTGCTAGTTCTTTCTTGGCACCTTGTTCAAAAATCTTATTCTATCTTGTTCACTCTATCCAGCTTGTTTTATATATCAAGTTTTAATGAGTTTTGTCCGTACTTGCATATCGTTCATCGTACTTGCCTAGTTCTAAAATGTTAATCACTTATATCATTGCCCGCACATTGAGATATAAATCCTACTGGGCTAGTTTTCTCATCCCCTACTTTTACCCATCTAGGTGACTATGAAGTTCAAGAGGAAGAGCAAGTCGAGGATGGAAATGCGTCCGAGTGAAGAGCGTTCCAAACATGAGTCTATCTATAGTTAGTTTATTGTGAGTGTTAGAACATGTAGTAGGAAGTGAGTTATCATGTACTTTTGCTTTAATTGAGTCTTAGTCATGTATTAGTTTATCTGAGACAAATATGAGATTTGAATACAATTTATATTGAGTTCAACATTTGTGCCCTATTATGATGTTTGTGTTGATACACATTTAGCGCGTGCTAGCTAGAGGCTTATTTGCCGACTGTCCACGTCTCGGAATATCAGCTCGAATTATTCGAACTAATATCCGCTGCGTAATTCTCGGGACGTGACAGCCCTTCCCACCATTACCAGTGGAACTTGTCCACCTCCAGGATTTCACAGACCCTTCGCCAGGGTATAACACTTTATCAAGACCCTTCCCTAGGGTATCACATATCATATTGAGCTTTCCCGTAGGGGCACCACTACAGTACAGCTCCAAGCATCTAAGGCGGCAGTGTCTTATGGGCACCATTGTTTCTCTTGTCACATTTACCATTTATTACACATATATCACTTGTTCTCGCACTTCCATGCTTGCACACCCTCTTACATAATTC
>JACBKR010004203.1:0-25133 GCA_014218235.1 Colocasia esculenta | reverse complement strand
ATTTCAGCAAGAAAGTACAGAAGGATCAGAAGTTCAGCATTATTTCTATCTGATCAGATCATGGTGGTGAATTTCAGAATGAAAAATTTGTTCAGTTCTGTGATGATTAGGGAATGAGCATATTTTCTCAGCACCAAGGACACCACAGAAAATGGAATGCTGAGAGAAAGAATAGAACTCTATTGGATATGGCAAGAACAATGTTATCAGAATATAATCTGCCAAGGTATTTTTGGGCTGAAGCAGTTAACACAGCAAGCTACATTATCAACAGAGTAATGATCAGGCCAATCCTAAAGAAGACTGCATATGAACTGTTCAAAGGAAGAAACCAAAGATCAGCCACTTCAGGACATTTGGATGACCTTGCTTCATCCACAACAATGGAAAAAGAGACATTGGTAAGTTGGATGCCAAATCAGATGAAGGTATCTTCATGCGGTACACCTCTAACCCAAAGGCTATAGAGTATTTAATAAACACACTTTATTAATTGAACAATTTGTACACATTATCTTTGATAAAACTAACCCTTCCTTGAGAAAGGAAGAAGATAGTGATAATGATGATGCAGATGAACTGTCCAAGAAATTAAAGAACACATCAATTGAGGACAAGATGATCCACCTCTGGAGACTTGCAACAAAGGGAAATTACACATGAAAATCTTCCAAAGGAATGGAACACAAGAAAGATCACCCACCTGAGAATAATATTGGTGATCCATCCGTAGGGGTTGTTGGGCGCATGCTGCGAGGCAGTGCACGTGCCACCCAGCGTCTCACCTCGGGCGACCTGAGAATGAGGGTGTGGCGGAGGCCAGGTTGGCCAAGTCATGCCTAGTCCGGGTGTGGACCTGCCTGCGGGTGTTGCTGAGTTGTCCAGCAGGGGACTGTACCCTGTGGTGGGTTATAAGGAAGGATGGTATCCTTACACAACAACTCGAGTTTTGGCATAACGGCAATGCCTGAGATCCTATATACCTAGTATCAGAGCAGGTCGCAGGTTCGATTCCCAGGGGTTCCGCTGGGGGGGAGTTGTTGGGCGCATGCTGCGAGCAGGTGCGCGTGCCAGCGTCTCACCCTCGGGGGACCTGAGAATGAGGGTGTGGCGGAGGCCAGGTTGGCCAAGTCGCCTAGGTCCGGTTGTGGACCTACCTGCGGGTGTTGCTGAGTTGTCCAGCAGGGGGACTGTACCCTGTGGTGGGTTATAAGGAAGGATGGTATCCTTACACAACAACTCGAGTTTTGGCGTAACGGCAATGCCTGAGATCCTATATACCAATATTGTTGAACCACTCCTACATTTTATTTTACCCTTTTATTTTGGTGAAAACAAATATATTTTTAATTAATTATTATTAAAAATATTTAATATCATGTTTTCTTAATAAATATAAATTTATGTGATTAATTGAATATTAATATATTTAACACCATGATTTTTCTAATAATAAATTAAATATCATGATTTTCTAATAAATATAAATTTATGACATTATTGCCATGTGATTTGCACTAAAACGATAATCGATGTACATTCAATATACATCGATTTCAGTTCAAAGTGCCATAAGGATTTGCTCTCATAAGGATCACTGCCATAAGGATTCGCTCTCATAAGGATTCGCTCTCATAACGATTCGCTTCATAAGGATTCGATTTCGTAACGATTTACTCTCATAAGGATTCGCTCTCATAAGGATTCGATAAGTGACTCTCATAATGATTCGCTCTCATAACGATTCGCTCTCATAAGGGTTCGATAAGTGACTCTCATAACAATTCACTCTCATAAGGATTCGCTCTCATAGGATTTGATATGTGACTTTCATAACGATTCGCTCTCATAACGATTCACTCTCATAAGGATTCACTGCCATAAGGATTCGCTCTCATAAGGATTCGATAAGTGACTCTCATAACGATTCACTCTCATAAAGATTCGCTCTCATAAGGATTTACTCACACAGACTCTTTGTACTCACACAGACTCCTTTGTAACTCACCAGACTCCTTTGTACTCACACAGATTCCTTGTAACTCACACAAACTCCTTTGTACTCCACATACTCCTTTGTAAATCACACAGACTCCTTTGTACTCACACAGACTCCTTTGTAACTCACACAGACTCCTTTGTACTCACACAGACTCCTTTGTAACCACACAGACTCCTTTGTAACTCACACAGACTTCTCATAAGGATTCCTTTTACTCATAGATTTCTCACATGGATTCCTTGTAAACCATGGATTCCTTGTAAAACATAGATTCCTTTGTAACTCTCATAAGGATTTGATAAGTGAAACATGGATTCCTTTGTAAAACATGGACTTCATTGTAAAAACATAGATTTCCTTTATATTTCAAAGTGCCTTTTGGCATATAGTGAAAAGTCAATATTTTGATTTGCGTAATCCTCTATCTTCCTGACAGGAGATCTTTTTGCTTATCTTTCTAGATCTCTTCTCTCTTTCCAACAAAAGAGAGATTACTTACCACTTCTGGGTGGCCACAGCAAACAGGAAACATAGAGGTATGAGCCTTTTTGACACAAACACTCTTTTAACTAAACACTTTTTTCTATGCTTGCAGACCTTGTAGACCACAAATTATAAAGAAAGAGAAGATGAGCAACGGCTAGAACTCCAACGGATTTATTCAAATCTGCTCATAAAAGATGAAGCATGGCTGAAGAACAAGAAGAGAGCTTTCCTGAAGATTTTTTCAAGAGTTTACATCCGGAAGAACCTCAACTCCACATACACTCAAAGGAAAAGAGAGAAAGAGCTTGAGCCAAGAGAGTGTTCAAGCATCTGAAGCCCTCAAGCTTCAAGCTCCTTCTCTCTCTTCACTCTCTCTGTGTGCATCTTTGTAATCTGGGGAGAGAGTCTTTTTGCTGAGAGTTCTTTTAGTTGGTTTTCAGTTGTTCCAACTCTCAGCTTGTTCTTTCTTTTCTAAGAAAGACTTCTGTCCAGCTGTAGGACTGTATACAGTGAGAACCTAGCTAGGGTTTGTGTCTAGCAGAACCGCACTGGGGTTTGTACCAGGAGGTTGGCTTCTTTACCTTAAGAGAAGTGGGTTGCCTTCTTGCCCGGAAAGAGAATAAGACCAGCTGGGGTGCTGGGTTTGTAGTGTCCTTAAGGGGACTGTACCCTTGGTTAGTGAAATCCAAGAGGTTGCTTGGGGACTGGACGTAGGACTTCCATGTGGGAAGGGTCGAACCAGGATAAATTCCTTGTGTCCTTTGTGTGATTGTTTATTTGCTTCCGCACTACTACTCTTTATCACACTAAACTAACCAACCTTCAAGTGTTGATTTCTGTGTTTAAGTTTCTATTTCAGATTCAGAAAAACCTATTCACCCCCCCTCTAGGTTAGCTTGCTGCCGTACAAAAAGGGCCAACAAGTGGTATCAGAGCGAGGTTCTCTGATCTATCAAGAGGATCTAACGATCTTAGAGAAGATCCATGACAGCTCAGGATATGCTGAAGGTCATCAATCACCAGACCTCCATTCTTTGATGGAGAGGACTACCAATATTGGATGATGAGAATGGAATGCTTCATTCGAGGCACAGACTTTGATCTATGGCAGGTAATTGAGGTAGGTGATTATTTATTGTTCCTATTCCAGGCACTACTGCCATTACAGAGCAGATAAAAGTAAATTATCTTTAAACTTTAAAGCTAAGAACTACTTATGTTGTGCTTAATCCAAAAGAGAATTTAGTAGAGTATCTGCATGTAATCAGCTAAGAAATATGGGATAAACTGCAAATAACTTATGAAGGAACAGATAAAGTAAAACCAACTAGATAGATATTCTTGTCTCACAATATGAGCAATTTAAAATGCTTCCAAATGAAAATATCACTCAGATGTTATAATAGATTCTCGGCATAGTAGTTGGTTTAAACTCTCTTGGTAAAACCTATCTGATGAAGAAAATGTTAGAAAAATACTTAGGTCCTTAACTATTTCATGGACACCTAAAGTAACTGCTATTGAAGAGGCCCATGATTTAACCAATTGTCATTGATAATTTAATAGGTTCTCTCATGGCACATGAAATAAATATGGAGCGATTGTCGGAAAGCTCATCTAAGAAGAAATGTACTAATGCTCTTAAGGTTGTAGCTGCTCCTTCCACTTCTTCTTCTAGCTCCAAAAATGCAGATTCTGAAGACAGTGACGTAGATGAAGTTCTGTCCAAGCTTCAGAAAATTTTCAAGAAGAAGAAAAATGGATCGAAAGGTTCAAAAGAAAAACAGAAAAAAAAAAAGAAAGAACCATCTGCTATGAATGCAGAAAACCTGGACCTGAGACCGGATTGTCCAAGACTCAAGAAGACTGGTCAAATTGAAAAACCCAAAAAGAAGCACAAAAGCAAAAGATTCAAAGAAAGCATGGCGGCTGCTTGGGAAAATGAAGAGGCCACAAGCTCAGAATCATCAAGCTCAGAATCGGAGAAGAGCAAGTAAGTCTAGCCCTCATGGTAGGACTAGATGAGGTACATTAGGACCCATCTTTTAGCTCTTGCACTGATTCAGGATCAGAATCTGAAGACTTAGAAGAAGTCTTTAATGAACTTTATGAAAAATAAAATTGTTGTAAAAGAATTAAAGAGTCTGAAAAAACAACACTATTTGCTTAGAAAACATCACTTCCGATCTTAAATCCGACTGGAGCAACTAGAAAAACAATTAAAGGACAATAAGAGATAATATTTATTTTTATGATGATTTTAAAAATAAGGACAATGAAAAATTAGAGTTAGAAGAAAAATTTAAAACTCTAACTGAAGAAAATCTTTATTTAAAAGAATCAGTTAGAAAATTAACTAAAGGGAAACATCTTTAGCCCTATGTTTAAAAGGATCAAAATCTGGAAATAATAAACAAGGGCTTGGATACATACCTCTGGAAAAGAAAACAAGCAATAATTCCAGGAAAATATCCATTACCAAAATTTGTAAAAGAAACCATTGCCTAAGAAAATGGCCCCTGTAAAAGAAAATGTTTTAAAAATTATGTCCTAAACAGACATCATAAACAATAAGAATTGCAAAATAAATTATATTCATTGTTGTTCTCATTGTAATAAATTAGGACACACAAACACCTGCACAACAAGGCACTTAGTTTGGATTCCTAAAGGTTATTTTCATGCATCTAACCATCAAGGACCCAAAAAGATTTGGGTACCTACCTCTGAGTAATGTATTTGCAGGTTAGCCTTGGAGCATCAAAAACCAAGAATGCTCGAGGCAGGAGTGACTGCAGATTCTTCATTCAAATCACATCTGAAGAAAGAGTAGTCACAAAATGATTAGTCTTTATTACTAACAATTATTTACAAGTTTCATTTAGGTGGAGTCTCTCATTCAGGGGAGCACAGACTAAGGAGGAGTTATTCATTTATGTCAATCATTGTTGAACCCCTCAATGGTAAGAATTTCTTTCACAAAGGGGAGAGAATGCAATGGTAAGAACCTTCCTTTTTGGTTTGTGACAAAAAGGGGGAGAGTATGCATGGTATGCATTATCTGTGAATTTTCTGTATTTTCTATGCTTTACGTATTTTTTTTCAGAAAATTCTCATAAATTTTGTCATCACCAAAAAGGGGAGATTGTTGAACCACTCCTATATTTTACCCTTTTATTTTGGTGATAACAAAATATATGTTTAATTAATTATTATTAAAAATATTTAATATCATGTTTTTCTTAATAAATATAAATTTATGACTTATTGCCTGTGATTTGCACTAAACGATAAATCGATGTACATTCAATATACATCGATTTTAGTTCAAAGTGCCATAAGATTTGCTCTCATAAGGATTCACTGCCATAAGGATTCGCTCTCAAAGGATTCGCTCACATAACGATTCGCTCTCATAAGGATTTGCTCTCGTAACGATTTGCTCCCATAAGGATTCGCTCTCATAAGGATTCGATAAGTGACTCTCATAATGATTCGCTCTCATAACGATTCGCTCTCATAAGGATTCGATAAGTGACTTCATAACGATTCACTCTCATAAGGATTCGCTCTCATAAGATTGATAAGTGACTCTCATAATTTGCTCTCATAACGATTCACTCTCATAAGGATTCACTGCCATAAGATTCGCTCTCATAAGGATCGCTCTCATAAGGATTCGATAAGTGACTCTCATAAAGATTAACTCTCACAAGGATTCGCTCTCATAAGGATTTACTCACACAGACTCCTTTGTACTCACACAGACTCCTTTGTAACTCACACAGACTCCTTTGTACTCACACAGATTCCTTTGTAACTCACACAGACTCCTTTGTACTCACACAGACTCCTTTGTAAATCACACAGACTCCTTTGTACTCACACAGATTCCTTTGTAACTCACACAGACTCCTTTGTACTCACACAGACTCCTTTGTAACTCACACAGACTTCTTATAAGGATTCCTTTGTACTCACAGATTTCTCACATGGATTCCTTTGTAAAACATGGATTCCTTTGTAACTCTCATAAGGATTTGATAAGTGAAACATAGATTCCTTTGTAAAA
Organism: Colocasia esculenta; assembly: GCA_014218235.1. NCBI lineage: Eukaryota > Viridiplantae > Streptophyta > Magnoliopsida > Alismatales > Araceae > Colocasia > Colocasia esculenta. Next base: position 18,573 of record JACBKR010004203.1, on the reverse strand, counting down.
CATGGATTCTTTTATAAACATGGATTCCTTTGTAACATGTACTTCTTTGTAAAAACATAGATTTCCTTTATATTCAAAGTGCCTTTTGGCATCTAGTGAAAAAGTCAATATTCTTGATTTGCGTAATCCTCATCTTTCTGACAGGAGTTCTTTTTGCTTATCTTTCTAGATCTCTTCTCTCCTGTCAACAAAAGAGAGATTACTTACCACTTCTGGGTGGCAACAGAAACATAGAGGTATGATCCTTTTTGACACAAACACTCTTTTAACTAAACACTTTTTTCTATGCTTGCAGACCTCGTAGACCACAAATTATCAGAAGAAAGAGAAGATGAGCAACGGCTAGAACTCCAACGATTTATTCAAATTTGCTCATATAAAAGATGAAGCATGGCTGAAGAACAGAAGAGAGCTTTCCTGAAGATTTTTTCAAGAGTGTACATCCGGAAGAACCTCAACTCCACACACACTCAAGGAAAAGAGAGAAAGAGCCTGAGCCCAAGAAGAAGTGTTCAGCATCTGAAGCCTCAAGCTTCAAGCTCCTTCTCCTCTCTTCACTCTCCTGTGTGCATCTTTGTAATCGGGGAGAGAGTCTTTTTGCTGAGAGTTCTTTTAGTTGGTTTTCAGTTGTTCCAACTCTCAGCTTTGTTCTTTCTTTTCTAAGAAAGACTTCTGTCCAGCTGTAGGACTGTATACAGTGTAGAACCTAGCTAGGGGTTTGTGTCTAGCAGAACCTCACTGGGGTTTGTGCTAGGAGGTTTGCTTCTTTACCTGTAAGAGAAGTGGGTTGCCTTCTTGCCCGGGAAAGAGAAGAAGACAAGCTGGGGTGCTGGGTGTTGTAGTGTCCTTAAGGGGGACTGTACCCTTGGTTAGTGAAATCCCAAGAGGTTGCTTGGGGACTGAACGTAGGACTTCCATGTGGGAAGGGCCGAACCAGGATAATTCCTTGTGTCCTTTGTGTGATTGTTTATTTGCTTCCGCACTACTACTCTTTATCACACTAAACTAACCAAACCTTCAAGTGTTAATTTCTGTGTTTAAGTTTCTATTTCAGATTTCAGAAAAACCTATTCACCCCCCTCGAGTTAGCTTGCTGCCGTACCAAAGGGCCAACATGGGTAAGACAAGGTAGTTATTCCTAGTGATTACCTAGCTTTTGTTTCTCAAATAGAGCCTAGGACAGTCCAACGAAGCTCTTAATGATGAATCTTGGATAATAGCCATGCAAGATGAATTAAATCAATAAGAGAAACCAAGTATGGTCACTTGTTCCTGACCATCACCCGTCCAGTCATTGGCACCAAATGGTGTTTCAAAATAAACTGATGAAACTGGTGTAATCCTAAGAAACAAGGCCAATTGGTAGCTCAAGGCTATTCTCAGAGGAAGACATAGATTTCGATGAAACCTATGCACCTGTAGCTAGATTTGAGGTATTAGAATATTACTTGCATATGCATCAGCTTTGAATTTAACATTATTTCAATGGATGTTAAATCTGTATTTTTAAATGGTTTTATAAAAGAGGAAGTTTATGTGGAACAACCCCAGGTTTTGATGACACAAATTTCATAATCATTTTTCAAACTTCACAAGGCACTATATGGTTTAAAGCAAGCACCTAGAGCCTGGTATGAAAGGCTTAGTTCATTTCTTTTAAACCATGGTTTCGGTAGAGGTCAAGTAGATAGTACTCTTTTCATAAAGTCAAAGGTCCAACACATTCTACTAGTTTAAATTTATGTAGATATATTATTTTTGGTTCTACTGATGAATCCCTTTGCAAGTACTTTGAAAAGTTGATGCAGGGAGAATTTGAAATGAGCATGATGGAGAACTTAATTATTTCTTTGGACTGCAAATCAAACAAGAAAGGAAGGAACTCACATCTGTCAAGCAAAGTACACAAAGAACTCTTGAAGAAATTTGGATTCGATAACACCAAACCACTGTCAACAACCAATGAGTACATCAACAAGGATGGACAGTGATAAAGATGGTATGAAAGTAGATCAAAAGATCTACAGAGTATGATAGGTTCACTCCTTTATCTAACAGCTAGTAGACCTGATATTTTATTTAGTGTATGCATGTATGCTAGGTATCAAGCGGATCCTAAAGAATCACATTTAATTTCTGTGAAAAGAATATTTAGATATCTAAGAAGAACTCATGACTTAGGTCTATGGTATCCAAAATGTTGTGAATTAACTTAGTAGGTTATTCTGATGCTGACTATGCTGAATGCAAATTAGATAGAAAAAGCACCAGTGGTTGTTGTCAATTTCTTGCAGGATGTTTGATATCTTGGTCTTCAAAGAAACAAAATTCAGTGGCACTATCTACAGCTGAAGCTGAGTAGCTGCTGGAAGTTGCTGTACACAACTCTTATGGATAAGCAACAACTTAAGATTTCGGATTAAACATCAATCCATCCACTGTTGTGTGACAACACCAGTGCCATTAATCTCACCAAGAATCCAGTTCAACATTCAAGACCAAGCATATTGAGGTTAGATATCATTTTATTCGTGATCATGTAGCAAATGGTAATATTGAAATATCTTTTATGATACAAATGATCAGTTAGCAGACATTTTCACAAAAGTCTTACCCGAGGAGAGATTCACATCTCTTAGAAGGGAATTAGGCATGTGCAATTTGTGAAAAAGGTTTTGTTTAAAACTGGCACATTAAATTTCAGAATTAAGTAATTTTTCCCTCCATGGCTTTAAGCAAAAGAAATTCAAATATCCTTTGTAACCGCTCTCTCATTGAAGTTGGTTTGAATAGTCAAACTCTTTTGTCTTCTTCTGCCACCTTTTGGCGCCTCACTTTTCACAACGCTTAATTATTCATAAAATCGATGAGAGAACATTCGTATCTCATCGTCTACCTTTCCCGCTTTTGTCTGGTTGCTTGAGCCGATGCCCTAGCAATTTCGACATCGACTCTCTGCTAGATTTTGAAGCTTCTCTCCTCTTCCCGCAAAATTTCTTGAGGGCTTTCACTCCTCCTTCCATCTCAACCCTCCAGAAAATCTCCACACTTGATTCCATGGCGCATCCTCCGTTTCTGGAGTTTGGGTGGCTACAGCGCCGAGTTCCTTACTCCTGAGCAGCAGGAGAGGTTCACTTTTATGAAGACCAAAGTTTGTGGGAACAAGGCAGTGGACGTTGCTGATCTGTAAAGAATGGTATGCACAATGTGGTTGAAGCTTTGATCAGATGCAATGGATGGGAGTAACAACTTTCTTTGAGGTAAGTTCCAGACCTCGTGAAGGCCTTCTATGTATGCTTGAAGACTCAAGAAGATGGTCCCTGGTTTCATATGTCAAGGGAACCCAGATTAAGATAGATATGAGCTATTGCATGAGTTGTTTGGAGTAACAACATCAGGGCACAGTGGGGTTCACTCTGTGAACGCCCAGGTCAAGGGTCTTGCATTGTAGGGCCGGGATATAGATTAAGAGATGGTAAATTGGACATCAACCAGATGAATGCGTTCACCACCTCCTTCACTTCATAGTGTGTCAGATTTTGGTTCCAAGAAGCGCCACCTTCTCCACCTGTACCAAGGCAGACTCAGACATGATGTTCTAGGCCATACAGAACAAGGAAATCAACATGGCTGCAGTGATGATGGAAAGAATGTCTTTTGCCAGAGATCAGATTTGGGACACAAAAAGCAAGCTCAATGTTTCCTTGTCGTATGCACATCTGCTCACCAAAGTTTTCAAGTACTTTAGTATTGATCTGGCAGGAGCAGTAGTTGAGAAAATGGGCCAATCAATTAGGTCCAGAAATCTCAGGAAAAGTGGTTTTTCAATTATAGATGGTGTTTGGTCTAAGACCACAGTGGCCGAGGGAGAGGTCATCATAGGTGATATTCCTGATTTCCTGATGTTCAGGAAGAAGCAGTAGAACCACAGCAGAGCAGCTAGCAGTAGTTTCAAGCAGCAGTAGAACAGAGAATAGAGATTGAGCCAGCAGTACCTTCACTTCCAGCAGAATTAGCAGAAGCAGCAGTTGAGGATGTAGGGTCACCCCTTGTCCAAATAGTTTCACAATCTCCAGAAGGTCCTGTCGAAGAAGCAGTGGAAGGTGCAGCAGATAATCTGCCCTCCTCCATTATTGCCTCCATTCTCAGAGATGTAGTAGATTCAGTTCTCTCCACTCCAGTCACCTCAAAGACTGGTGATTTGCAGAAGAAGTTGTGGCATCGGCCACATTGAGGAATCAGTGGCAGCAATAGTTCAAGAGGATAGTCCAGTGCTCCATCAAGTGGTTTTTGGAAGATGCTCCCATTCAGGGGTAGCAAGAATTCATGGAAAAAGATGCTCCTATTCAGGGGAGCAATTCCAGGGAGGTCAAGAAGAAGAAGCAGCTCACTATGATGAGCCAATGGGTGATGTACCAGTTGATGAAAACCTACCTCATGATCAGGATGATGTCAAAGAGGGAGACAGCAAGCTCCTCTGATTCTGATGATGATCAGCCTCCTCCAGATTCAGAGGCTGGGCAGAAAGGGAAAGAAGTGGAGCCCGAGTACCTCTCTTATCAAACACTCCACATAAAGGCTAATGAGGTAGAAGATTGTGATAATTTTGAAGCATGTGATTGAGAGACTTGATGCCCAAGGAACTATTCTATGTTCTCTTCAATCTGATGTATCTTCCATCTTCATGAGCCAAGCTTCAACTTCAAAGGAAATTTCCAACATAAGAAATGCCATGAAGTGGTTTAACTAGGAGATGGGCACCATGAAAATTTGCTGGGAGACATTCTCAAGGTGGTTGGAGCTCAAATTCCTCCTCCTCCACCTCCTGCAGCCCAGGTTCCGGAGTCAGGGCCTTCAAGGCCATCAGTTTCAAGAGGTAGGGCCAACAGGCCAGAAGCAGCAGCAGCACCAGCAGAGGCAGTAGTAAATGTGCAAAGGCCATCAGGGCAAGCTGAGCAAGTGTCAGGGCCAACAGGCCATTGGAGAGTGAATCTGTGCAGACAGAGGCTGAAGAAGAGTCCTTGGCACCCAAGCCCCCAGCTCCCTCTTCTCCCTCTCACACACCTATTCCTCCAACTCCACCCTCAGCTCCTACAGCTCCTCCTGCTCCACAAACATTCAAGAAGCCTCAATCCAGACTAATTTCCTCTCCCACTCCATTTCCTCCTCATCCACCTCATCTCCTGTCTCCTCTACTACAATTCCTTCTCCTTCTCCTATCCTTGAGGCCCCTCCAGCATCCTCAGCTGGAGCCTCCTCCTCTTCCTCTGGTCCCTCCCTTGGACCAGTTGATGACCTCCCAACTACTTCACATTCTTTTCTTCATCCTACACCTTCACCCTCTTTCATCACTATCATACCTGAAAGAGCCCACTTAACTCTCCCTTTATGGAAAAGATAAAGGATGAGTTTGAGGAAGGATCCTCAGGTCTGTGTTGAAGGTTGGTGAACATGTCCATAGGGCAGACTCTTCCAGTCCTGCCCCCAAGAAGAGGAAACTTACTTCTACTTCCTCCATTTCCTCTGAACCTAAATACCCACCTTTGTGGTTTTCTCTCACAGTGGACAACACATAAACCACTGTACAGAGAATATCTCTCAAAGGTTGTTCTGGCAACTATCATTAACCTTCCCTTTCTTGATCTCACAGATCATTTGCACACCATTCTACCCTACACTTCTCTTAAAAAATCGAAAAATCCAAAATCTTCTCTCTTGCCCACTCCAAATCAGAAGACCAATGGGGCAAAGGTCACAAGGATCTCTTCAAGAAATTTATTCTTGCCAAATCTGCTAGATTCCCTCCAAGGGACCACTCCCTGACCTTATCAGAATGGTTCAGGTTGTATCATAGAGAACTTTGGGCACCCTTCATTAAAAAGAAATCAAAATGATCAGACATTTCATGCTATTCAACAATTACAGATATGTCCATAGACTTCCAGAGGTTCGCTTAGCCAATTCAGAAAGGCCATTTCAGCTCTACTCCGGATATCTCACATCTTCAGATGTTCAGGTAGATTTTGCTACCCTCCAAGTGCCTGAAGAGATAGCCCTTCCTCAAATCCATTTTCTAGTTATGGAATCCTCTGTAGGATCCATCATCTTTGAGCGTTTTGCCAGAGTAATGGGCAGAATTAGAGTACAGAAAGGCTGCCTGGTTGCTTTTCCTAGATTCCTATTTAGGGAATATCACCAGGGGCATGTAAGTGCTGAAGTTCTAGCCCCCATTCTGTCTGAATGTGAAAGGCTGACATCCTCAGAATGGTCCAAGTTCTACCCTTTGTCAGCTCAGCAGTTGTTTGCGCTCAATGAAGCTCAGGCCAGGGAAGGCAAACCAGCTATATCTCCAGCTACTTTCTTGGATATGAATTCTATACATCTTGTTAATGACCCTTTCAAAGTCTGGGAGGAAAGATACAAAGTATATGTAGCTCTTCATAAAGCTCTCAGAGATAATCACAATCACTATCCTGGTCCATGGATCAGTTTCTTACCTGTGCCAGCTTTGGGACTCGTCGTTTCCTAAAGATGACTATGGATAAGGATGCTTATGCTGATCTTCTCTACAAACACCTAGATCTTCATCTCAAAAGGATGGTTTCCTCCATGGGACCAACCTATTCTTTGCCTTTTGGAGTTTAAAACTCATTTTGAAGAGCAGGAAGCCAGGCATGGGAAACCATCTCCCATTTTGCCTCTCTTTTGTCCCCTGCCTTCTATTTACCTGTACCTCCGCAAAGTTAATGAAATCTCCTTCTTTGTGTACTCCTATTTTATTTCCCTCTTATTTCTTTGTCGAAGGTTGTCTTTTTGCTCAATGACAAAAAGGGGGAGAAAAATTAGCATTCTGAAATACACTCAATAATTTCAGATTTTTTATCCATGTGTATTGTTCAGTTTTGTCATCACCAAAAGGGGGAGATTGATGATCAGTCTGTCCCCATGTAATTTTAATTAATTACATATGTATTTTGGTGATTAACAAAACTAAACAAGATTTTATCAATAATATCTAATGAATATTTCATAAGTCTTAAGTACAGGAAAAATACCAAGTTCAAACAAGCCAATAAAGGTATGCATTACTTCTCTGAAGCTTTAATCTTTTCAACATGATATTTCTCTAAGTCCATATCGATTTCTGTTGAAATTCATAACGATTTCCTTATAAGACTGAAAAGTCATGTTGTTTCAAACAAGTCGATGCTGTAACGATTTCTTTAGAAAGCGTAACGACTTCCTGTCATAACGATTCTAAAGTCATCGCAACGATTTCTTAGAAAGCGAAACGACTTGCCTGTCGTAACGATTTCAAAGTTACCGTAACGATTTCTTTAGAACTCGCAACGACTGCTCGCCGTAACGATTTCTTTAGAACTCGCAACGACTTGCTCGCCGTAACGATTCGTAAGTTACCGTAACGATTTCTTTAGAACTCGCAACGACTTGCTCGCCATAACGATTTCGTAAGTACCATAACGATTTCTTTAGAACTCACAACGATTGCTTTGCGTAACGATTTCTTAAGCGCTCATAACGATTTGCTTTGCACAAAGATTTCTTTAAGCACTCACAACGATTTCTTTAAGCGCTCATAACGATTTCTTTGCACAAAGATTTCTTAAGCGCTCACAACGATTTCTTTAGAGCTCATAACGACTTGATAAGGTTCATAACGATTTCCCTGTTGAACACATACACTTGCTTTAACGATTTACTCTCTATAATGACTTGTTAGTATTCATAACGATTTCATAAGTCATATAGACAACGACTTTACAGTTTATATGAACTTGATTTTTATCTTATCACTTGAAGTGTTGACTAGTCAAAGTCACGCATATATCTATCTGTCACTCCTGCATTTATGAGTTCTGAACGTATCTCTGCATGCATGCAGACAATATCGTCCATTATTGTGCTTACTCTATACATCATCTTTTAAAACAAGCTATTTGGATTGCTATTCTAGTGAATACTCACTTCAACGTATACTGACAACATAAGAGACAGTTGAGTTGTCTACTGTTCTAGCATTTAATGTGTGCAGGGTCCTGAAGACTTTCTATCATAAACGTTGGACCTATAGATGTCAGAAGACCCTATCTCTTTGCGTGCTCAAATGGTTAAAAGATAGTTGAAGCTTCCAAATGTCAAACAGTCTAACGTCCATCAATCCAAGAGACAACGGTTACTTCAACGGCAGTATTTCAAATAGAAGATATAAATTCAAAGACAGAATGAAAAGAAAAAAAAAAGGACCAACGAAGCAGAGAACAAGCATCTCGTATTCAAGCATTCAAATTCTTCGGCAAGAAGTCTAGAGCCAAGAACTTCATTCCACCTAGCTTTCGCTCTTTGCTCTCCTCACTGTAGTGAAAATCTTGAGAGAGCTTGTGTAGTTCTGAGAGTGTGTTTAGCATAGATTCTTTGCTCTCAGTGCTGTCGCTTCAGATCTTTACTTGTTAAAAGCTTGATCTAGGGGCTTGATCTTATTCCATTTCTTTGTGTTGTTCCCTTCAATTGTGAAGGAAGACCTGGTGGTATCAGGGTGCTGTTTCCCTTCAGTTGTTAAGGAAGACCTGGTGGGGGATCCAGGGTGTTGTTGTTCCCTTCAGGTGTGAAGGAAGACCAGTCGAGCTAGGTGTTGTAGCGTCCTTAGGGGGACTGTACCCTAGTTAGTAAAAAACTGAGTGGTTGCTCAGGGACTGGACGTAGGACTCCTAAGGAAAGGAGGTCCGAATCAGGATAATCCTTTGTGTCGTGTGATGGTTTTTTGTGTGTTTGATATTTCAACTAACGGTCACTAACCTCCTTCGAAGAACGTTTGTGTGAATGTTTTTAGTTATAGGTATCTTCTAGATTATTTTCAAAAGACCCATTCACCCCCTTTGGGCTCGTCAACTGGGCAACAGTTGGTACGTCATTTCCCTAACTCTTTTCAGTATTTCAAATGGTCCAATATATCTTGGACTCAATTTTCCCATAATACCAAATCTCTTGATTCCTCTTCGGGGTGAAACTTTAAGAAACATATTCTCCTTGCTGAAATTCCAGCTCCCTTCTTCATCGATCGGCATAACGTTTCTATCGGTCTTGGGTAGCTTTCGTTCGGTCTTGTACCAACTTGATAATTTATGTCGTTTTCTGAATCATTTCAGGTCCAAGAATATGCGATTCTTTTAATTCTACCCAACACAATGGTGATCTGCATTGCCGACCATACAAAGCTTCAAATGGTGCCATTTGAATAGTAGACTAGTAACTATATTATAAGCAAATTCCATGATTGCTAAGTGAGTATTCCAGTCATTCTCGAATTCTAATACACAAGCATGGCACATATCCTCAATAATCTAATTCACTCGTTCCGTCTGTCTGTCGGTTTGAGGATGGAATGCGGTACTAAACTTCAGTTTAGTTCCCAACGCATCCTGTAGTTCTTTCCAAAAATGTGAGGTAAACCTTGCATCTCTGTTAGAAATTATGTCCCTTGGAATTCCATGCAACCGAACAATTTCTTTCATATATAGTGTTGCTAAAATACTAACAGACCATCTTGTCTTGACTGCTAAGAAGTGAGCTAATTTTGTAACTCGATCAATGATTACCCATATGACATCAAATACTTCGTGTTTTGGGTAACCCACAATAAAATCCATACCGATACTGTCCCATTTCCATTTTGGTATCTCAATGGTTTTAACTTTTCTGCCGGCTTTTGGTGTTCCGCCTTGACTTTCTGACATGTCAAACATTTAGCTATGAAGTCCATGATGTCTTTCTTCATGTTACACCACCAGAAATGTTTCTTTAAATCCTGATACATTTTGACAGCTCCTGGATGGATAGTGTAACGTGGTCGATGATCTTTTTCTAAAATTTGCTTCTTAATCTCAAAGTTATCCGGTACACATAACTGTTCTGGAACCAAAGATTCCCTTGCACATCTTCATTAAAATCAGGTCTAGAAGTCAACTTTTCCCTAATTTCCATCAATATAGGGTCATTGTCCTGTTGTTCTCCAATTTGCTTTAACAAGTTTGACTGCACTGTCAAGTTATCAATTATAACTCTTTCTTCTTGTAGTTCAACCTTTAAACTTAATGAGGAGAATTCCTCCATAATTTCCATTCCCTGACTTGCAATTGAAAGCCTTGGCCATAGGATTCTACTGAGTGCATCAGCTACAGTATTACCTTTTCTCAGATGGTACTCAATTTGAAATCATAATCTTTGATATACTCCATCTATCTTCTCTGCCTCATATTCAATTCTTTCTGTGAAAATAAGTACTTTAGACTCTTATGGTCGGAGTACACTATAAACTGATTATCATACAAGTAGTGTCTCTAAAGTTTAAGAGCAAAAACTACTGCGGCCAATTCCAAATCATGTACTTGGTAGTTTTTCTCGTGAGTCTTCAATTGCTAGATGCATACGCAATGACTCTGCCTTCTTGCATCAATACACATCCCAGTCCAATGTTTGAGGCATCGGTATAAACCTCAAATGTTTTTCCTGCTACCGACAAAGCTAAAATTGGTGCAGATGACAAACATTCTTTCAACACATGAAATGCTTGCTCACAACTCTCACTCCACTCAAATGCAGTTCCTTTCCTAGTCAATTGTGTGAGCGGCAAAGCAATCCTGGAAAATCTTTAACAAACCGCCAGTAGTAAATGGCCATACCCAGAAAACTTCTGATCTTAGTGAGGTTCTTGGGTTGTTCCCATTTCTGTATAGTTTTAATCTTTGAAGAATCTACTGATAATCTTTCTTTAGAAATAATATGTCCTAAGAACATCACATGCTTTATCCAGAACTCACATTTACTAAACTTCGCATACAATTTGTGTTCTCGTAACAGTTGCAAAGTAATCCGCAAATGTGCTTCACGCTCTTCTATGCTCTTAGAATAAATCAGTATGTCATATATAAATACAACCATAAATTGATCCAAATAAGATCTGAACACGTCATTCATCAAACGCATAAATGCAGCTGGTGCATTTGTCAATCCGAACGGCATTACAACAAATTCATAGTGCCCATATCGCATTCGAAAAGTTGTTTTATGAATATCATGATCCAGAATTCTGAGTTGATGATACCTAGATCTTAAATCAATCTTGGAGAAATACTGAGCTCCAGACAATTGGTCAAATAAATCATCGATTCTTGGAAGTGGGTATTTGTTCTTAATAGTCAACTGATTCAATTGTCGATAATCTATGCATAACCACATAGACCCATCCTTCTTCTTAACAAACAGTACCGGAGCACCCCAAGATGAGGTACTGGGTCTAATGAATCCCTTTCCTATCAACTTCAGTAATTACCTTTTTAACTCCTTCAACTCTTCCATTGACATTCTATAGGGTGTTCTTGAAATTGGTGTAGCTCCTGGTACTAATTCAATTGAGAAATTCACCTCTCTACTAGGTGGCAAACCAGGTAACTCTTCGGGAAAAACATCAAGAAATTCCCTTACCACTGGAATATCTTCCAATCTAGTTATGTTTTGATTTATCAAAGTTACAGAAGCTAAATATCCTTGACAACCTTTCTGTACCAATTACATGCTTTGACTGCTGAAATTATAGGTATTTTCCTTGTACGGGGTTTATCAAAAGTCATGGAATAGAATTCATTTCCTAGGAAGGTTACTTGTCTTAATTGGCAATCTAAGTTTGCATGATGTTTAGATAGTCAATCGACCCCAAGGATTACATCGTAATCCCCATTTCAAGGCATATCAAATCACCGGGTACGTTATGTCCTTTGACTAAGATTTGGCTAGCAGGGTAATATTCCTTAAGTTTCTTACCCTTACTCAAAGGAGTTACAACTTCTAGCTGTGTAGGTAATGTAACTAAGTTTTCTTCCAAAGATTTAGCAAACTTGTAACTAATAAAGGAATGCGTAGCTCCTAAATCAAACAATACATATGTAGGTTTTAAGTTTACTAATAATGTACCTTCTATCAATCCCTTCTTGCAGAGATTCAGGTTCTACATCTTGAATGGCTTGCAATCTTCGCTGCTTCACCCGGGGGTTCTGATTTGTTGGTGCATTCTTGGGCATCAGACAATCCAGAATTTGGTGTTGAGTACTACCATAACAGAGACAGGCACTCAACCTTCGCCAACAATTCTCAGCCTTATGCCCGCTGAGATGGCAATGTTTACAAACATCTTTACCTCCAACTAGAGCTTTTCCAACCTACCTAACAGTTTGCTGAACCTTCGGGGCATTCCCCGACTCATACTTCCTCTTGTGATCCGAAGATCCTTCTGCCGACCTTCCTCTAATCTTGTCCACGGTGTCATTTGCAGCTTCTAATGCCAAAGTTCTTTTAACCATTTCTGAGTATGTAGTAATCAAATGAGGGGTTAGCTGCATAATGAAGTTGGGACGCAATCTGTTCATAAACCTCTTGGCCTTCAGTTTTTCTGTGGCTATAAGGTGCGGAGCATACTTTGACAATCAGGCAAACCAGGCCTCATACTCCGACACCGACATCTTGAGTTGCTTCAAGTTAGCAAACTCGTTTTCTTTTTGTTCCTGAATCACCTCAGAGAAATACTGGTCATTAAATAGTTCCATGAATTCTTCCAACCAATCTGATTCTGATCCTCCAAAGTGGATTCTACTATCTCCCACCATGCTCGGGCATCCCGATCCAACTAAAAGTCACCAAACGAATCTTCTCCTCTTCTGTACATTTGATCACTTTGAAAATCCGCTCAATATCTTTCAACCAGTTCTCAGCCTCATCTAGATCCATGCTTCCTGCAAATCTCGGAGGTTCTAAACTTCGGAAATCCTTAAATAGAATTGTTCCATTATGGCTATTGCTCTTGGCTACCATTCTCATTACTCGAGTCAAATCGTGCATCGAACTTTCCATTTTCTTCTAGTTAGCATCACTTCAGTCCATGATTAAATTGAAAGAGTATCTGAGACATCCAATAATGTATACATTAACTCCATAATCAAACCATGCTCACATTCATCATGTACAAACTTTAATTTCTCTCAACACACCATTTCCATTAACCACTCAAAAGATGTACATTATATTACATCAGTGCTTTGTTCCATAAGCTAAAATATTTACAATCTTCTTCCTACTAAGCCAAGATATTACAATGACATCTACACCATCTAACCTCTCATTACTCACACATATATAGGTGAGTTATATATACAACCACTACAGATCAAAAAGAGAGGTTACAAATATAAGTTGCCTAATTTCATTTCTATCTTCAGGTCAGGTCTACAATAGACTCCACAGACGGCGGTTGCTGTTTCTTCCAGCCCCATGGTACAACTCTCTTGCCGCTTCGGTCAACACCTCCCAATATCCCTCGACCTGATGGAGCAACATGTCCTGCCCTAACTTCAAATTGTCCAGATTGTTCATGACCTGGGTCATGGTATCCAGAGAGGCTCGTGGATTACCCACAAGGAATGCGCCCGCAGTCAGATTTAACATTTCCTCTTTAATTTGCATGTGGGCTTCCCTTTTGGCTCTGGCATATAATTCAATGTCTTGGCATAGCATCTCCATTTCTGCCACCAACCTTTCTTGTGCATTCATGTCCATACTGAAATAGTTAACAAGTTAAGTATCTACGTAGTTACAAAACCATTATTGCCATTATAGCTAATCCCCAGTTTCTACCCCAACTCATTGGTATCCCTAGGTCCATCGACCTAAGGCTCTGATGCCAAATTATTTGTCACGTCCTAATAAAAGTCTATTATTGGGAGTGACAGAAATCAGGAACAAATATATTACTATATTTAACCATTTATAACACAATAAGCGGAAGTCTTATTACAAGGTACTCCTCATTACAAATTGAGGAGCAGGAAAAGTAAACTTCTATTCATACATTTCATACTCATACTATTAAAAACAGTAAACGATTGGTTGCTCGATGACAGACAGTCCACTCAGCTCCCCATCTGGTCACCTGAAAAGGGTAGGATGTGTGAGCTAACTAGTGCAGTAGAATTCAAATCCTCAAATCAAAAGGACTAAAATGTATGATGATCAAGAAATGACTAGACTGATATCACAGAAGGACAAGTAAGCATCTTAACATGACAGTGAACAGTGGTACTGAAATACAGAATATACTCAGGAATTCACAATGAATCTCATATTATGGCTCATATATGTATTCACACAGGACAGGTAACATGATGACCATAATCAAATAGTGTTGATGTAATGCCAAACATCCCGTTGTCCATTATCATTCCGTACTGCCCGTAAATGAATTTGGGTGCTCCTTCCAGAATTGGACCAGCCCTATTTCCACAGTCATATTAGTCAAGTGGGGTCCAAGGACCCAATAATTGTCATCTCAAGTTATTCATAATCCACTAGGGTACTTAAGTATTCAAATCTCAGGACATCAAAGTTTATGAATTCAGTTACTGAACACAGGGAAATAGAATCAACTGGGTACCATTTGTAATTGGCAACTTCAAGATAATTCAAAGAAGGGTGAAGGAAGCAATGTGGATGATTCTTATAGTGATATAAAGTGAATACCCAAGGAAAATAAGATGGTAACTTTCTAGGCTAATAGCATGAAGTGTAACCAAAGACTGGGCAAAGAAAGGTGCTGGAACACTGGCCAGAATAGGAGTTGTCGACAGCCAGGAGGTGGCTGTCGACAGGTGCAAGTATCCAGAAGCAAATTTCTGGTTCTAGGATAGTGCCTGTCGACAGGCATGGTCTGTCTGTCGACAGGGCAGTGTGTCTGTCGACAGGCAGGGTCCATCTGTTGACAGCTACTGCTGTTTCCAACAACCAGGAGCTCTGGAAGCCTGGGCCTGTCGATAGGTACCTCCTGTTTGTCGACAGCCGCCAGTCCCACTTCCAGAAATAGTGTAACTACAGTTCTTAGGGTCTTATTTATGGGATCAATGGATCTAAACATGATTCATAATAAATAGAAGAACCTATTCTAGCCTTCCTACTGACTTACATGCCGGATAAGAGGAAATCATAAGATGGCAATCTTCTACAAGTGTGACGGCCCTCGTTACACCGGTACGGTCATACCGACCCACGTCGGTATAGCGAGTGCTGCCAGCCACAGTGGGACATTTACCCAAATGATACATACAGCTGAGATACACGCGAATATACAACAGAGTAGCGGAAGTAAAAGAGAACTATCTCCATTCATTCATCATCCCATTAAACATACATGCAGTTTACAATTTGCAAAAAGGAACCAAAGTTCACATAAATTAAATTACTGAAATGGAAATACATAATGTCCACATAATACATTCTTCTCATGATAATTCTAATACAATGTTCCAAGTACATACTAGGAAGTACACAATCACAAAGAACTCCAAAAACTAGCTAGTCTCCACGCTCGGAGTCCGTCTCTGCTGCCTCCTCCAAGGGTACTGTGTCACCAACTATACCTATACGCCGAAGCAAGGAGTGAGTCCAGGGACTCAGCAAGCAACACTATTCATGATATACACGTACAATCCTAGTGGTTTCTACATGCACATTACAATTAGCAACACATAGCATGCTAGTCAATTCGAGTTTTCAACCTATCATGAAAATTCTACAACTTTATACATAACTCATGCTTTCAGATTTTTAAAATAAAATCCACCTATCACATGGTCTCTATTCAATTACTCATGAACTTTAATCTTTTACAGAATCAAACATGAGAGCTATCAACATGGACAATTTACATGCATGAAGGGGAACACAATTTGCATGGATTCCACATATTCTTAAATGCATACATAACTTTTCACATGCTTTACGTTGCTGATTTCACATGGTTCAATGACTATAACCTACACATGAGAGTACAACGTTGCTTAAAACCTCACATATGAACAATCCATCATGCCATTTTTCACACATATTCATTTGTTGTCCCTACCATGGATTCTAAACACTTTGTACACATAACATGAGAATAATAACATGCATTTTCTGAATTCACATGGTTTCAGATTTAGTCTCACATGGTTTCAATAATACATTTACACATCAAGAATTTCACTTTTTCTTTTACACAAATTTCCTCTTTTCACGTGGTTACACTTTACACATACACATTCACATGTCACTTACACATTTACACATGGTCGCATACACATTTCACATTACACTTTACACATATTTAGGTGCCGTGACACATAGTCCAAACCACCAAAGAAGGACATATACACATCACATTACATAGACGCCATCTAGGCATTCCAATGGCGACTCTTGGACTGCGCAGACCAGGAAACAAGTCTCCACCCTAACCAGTGGTACTTGTCCAACTCCAGAATTTCCCCCTAATGCCCTTAGGGTCACTTAACAATGAACTTTCTCAGGGGACTTTTCCCTGATACGGCTCCACTGCCCTCTCGGAAGCAGTATCACATTGGCACAATACACTTTTACACATTTACCGTTTTACACATGGTTCTTACACTTTACACTTTTCATCACATTCACTTTCTCGCTCACATAAATCCTCTGTTTTTCCTAACATGGTACTACAGAGATTTCAAGGTTTAACACACAGTAAACACACTAATCATGCAGGGTTTAACAAAAATCTAATCACATTTCGATCATATGTACGAATTATTCACATTTCACATGAAAACACATAACTTTTTATTTACGGGTCCAAATGACCTGAAATTTTTACCACATGCTTTTTTCGGGTTCATAATCATACTCCCAAATTTTCAGATTTTTCTGAGCTACATAGAATTTACAGAAATAAAACGCCTATTAGCATGCTATTAACAACTTAAGTTAACATGGGTCCCACATCTTGTAATTTAGCCACTTGCTGTTTGTACAGAGACTACTAATATATGTATGATTTTAGAATACCACATTACCCTAATTCATACATCTATCGATCAATTGTCACAACCCTTTTTGCATGTTTTCATTTTTTTTTTTTCGAACCGAGCTTATTCCCAAATTCCACAAGCATGGATAAATTACTAAAATTTGCAAACACATATGCTGACCCACTATTCTTCATGATCAAACCGAAACTAAGGCATTCACACTAATCTAAATCATGAATCATGGATTTTGCAAAATTGTCTACAAGTCATGCTCACAAGTTTACAGACATCATTATCCCACATTCACCATCACATCCCACATTCATTCACACACCACAACTAACCATATACATAGAGTATAAGCTTTACCATATATCCTCATCGCATAAAACATACCGAAATTACTGCATAAGTGGGACAGAACAGCCCACTGTTCTGTCTAGAAGAACTAGGCGGCGGTCTCTGGCCGCTGACTCAGGGTCAGCGGCATGGTCGATGGACGCCAAGCATAAACTGGACGTCCAGGGACCTTGCCGTCTAACCAGTCTGTGCAGAAACACAGACCCGAGCTCTGATCTTGGGTGAATTGGAGGGTCTAGGACTCGAGGAAAATCCTTAAAAATCACAAAAACCACTAGACTCATACGGGGACACCATAGATAGGTCACTTGCCTTTAGAAATTTCCTCCAAGGGATTTATGGCTCGAAGAAGACCTCCTTGGGCAGTCCCAAGAAGTTGCAGAAGCGCCCTCTAGATCGCCTTCCTCCGGGCTCCTGGGTGATCTCCACGCCGAGGGGATGATGGGGAAGTCTTCTCCTTTGCTCCAGCTTCCTCCTAGTCGCAGTAGATCTCCAGACCAAGCTCCAAGGGGTCGGATTTGGGGGTGCCAAGATGGGGTTTTTCTCACAGACTCTCTTGGGTTTTCTCTCTCACTTCTCACCTCTTGCAAGGTGAAGGGAAAGAATGGGAGAGTCCAATTCGGGTTCAGGGTTTAGGAGAGCCCCTCACCCACTCACCATACCGATTTGACAAGCCTTAGAGCCGTTGGGGGACATCCCCCAATGGAGGCCATGCCTTGCTCCCGGATTTTCTGCTCTGCAACGCATGCAGGTCAGAGAAGTTGGCGTCCAGATCGCTGGACGCCGGAGTTAGTGTTGGCGTCCATGTCTGGACGCTGACACCAGCTCAACGGCCTGGGCTTGACGCCAAGGTGGCCTTCGGCCAGAACCCTAATTTATGCAGAAAACCATGCATACCAAGCATATATACATGCAACATGTATATGATATTATATCCACACTATCATCATGCAATATATACATATTTATACTTAATATAAACACATGCACACTAATTATACTAATTAATACGTACGTAAATATGTACATACATACACAAGCAGACATACACACATAATACATAATACGACGGAAAATTAGAGGCCTTACAACAAGACTATCTAAGAACCCAATACAACAGGCACTGGAAGAGAGATCCTTTCCCGAAGCAGTGTTACCTAAACTCAAATAGAAACTCTACAGTAGTACATGATACACCTACGAGGCTAAAAGGTCTCATGGAACTAAAACAAGAGCTGAACATTCAAACAATAGGTTTGATAGAAAGTTCAAGGATAATAGTTAGAGAGAAGTAAAGAGGACTGAATCCTACCTTCTTTCGAAGGGTAACCAC
>JACBKR010004202.1:0-25249 GCA_014218235.1 Colocasia esculenta | reverse complement strand
GTACTACAAAGAGGATGCAGATAAGACATCATGCTGTATTTGTAAGCATGATAGGTTCAAGCCAAGAGAGGGGACAAGTCAAAGCAGAAGGATGTTCCGTATAAGTCATTGCGGTACTTTCCTATCACACCAGATTGCAGCGATTGTTCATGTCCTCGAGGACAGCTGGACATATGACTTGGCATGCGAAAGAGTCCGTCGCGACGAAGGTGAAATGAGTCATCCTGCCGATGGTGAAGCTTGGGCTCATTTTAGCCGTACTCATCCTTACTTCTCAAGGGATCCACGTAACGTACGCTTTGGTTTATGCACAGATGGTTTCAATCCTTTCGGAAGCTCGGTGGCATCTTACTCATGTTGGCCAGTATTCCTAACACCGTATAACCTTCCGCCAGCATTGCATGAAGCGTGAGAATCTGTTCCTTTCATTGCTGATTCCGGTCCAAAAAGTCCAGGAAGAATATAGACATATATCTCAACCGTTGATTGATGAGCTGAAATTGTTATGGTCAGATGGTGGTCAGTCTTATGATGCATCCAGAAAACAATTTTCAATCTGAAGGCTGCATTAATGTGGACAATAAGTGACTTTCCAGCCTACGGCATGTTATCTGGCTGGAGCACACATGGAGGTTGGCATGTCCTTATTGCATGGAGGATTCTAAATCATTTGCGTTGAAATCTGGGGGAAATCTTTTGGTTTCGATTGTCATCGGCGGTTTCTACTACCCTGACCATCCTTTCCGAAAGCAAAAGGATTCTTTTATGAAAAATACAACTGTGATGGAGGAGGTAGATATGGAACGGGTGTCTGGTGGAAACATGGCGAGGCGGGTCCAGAACTTACCGACTGTACACAACTGGCTGGTAGTACCGACAAATCCCTGGCTTTGGGAAGGATCACAATTGGGTGAAGCAAAACATTTTTTGGAATTGCCTTATTGGTCAACACTTTTGATACGTCATAACCTAGACGTCATGAATATAGAGAAGAATGTTTTTGATAATGTGTTCAACACAGTTATGGACGTCAAGGTAAAACGAAGGATAACGTCAAGGCACGTTTCGATTGAAAGTACTTTGCAAACGTCCAGAACTAGAGCTACAGCATGTTCAAGGAAAAGTGGTGCAACCTAAAGCTGCATATGTGCTTGGGGCCAGACAGATTAAGGAAGTGTTGCAATGGTTAAAGCAATTGAGATTTCCGGATGGATATGTCTCGAATATTGCGCGTTGTGTAAATGTGAACGAGGGAAAAATATACGGAATGAAGTCATGACTGCCATGTTTTCATGCAAAGACTGATGCCTCTTGCTTTTCGTGAGTTGTTGCCGAAACAAATATGGGGAGCAATGACTGAGCTGAGTCAATTCTTCAGATTTTATGCTCACAGAACTCAAAATTCATGACTTGCAAAATAGAACAAAATATAATTCAGACAGTCTGCAAATTAGAGAAGATATTCCTCCACATTCTTTGATTCAATGGAGCACCTGATCATCCATTTACCATATGAGGAAGGGTCGGAGGACCAGTACAATTTCGATGGATGTATCCATTTGAGAGTATATTTCTACATCTCAATTATTGCCATTACGACGATCTTTTATATTACTTATGTATGCATTTGAATTATTGTCGTAGGTGCATGCACGATCTTAGATGAAAGTCCGTAACAAAGCACAAGTTGAGGGCTCCATTACTCAGGCGTACCTCATTGAGGAGATATCGAACTTCTGTTCGATGTACTTTGACACGGAAATACGAACCCGACGCCTCAACCTCCACGTAATGATGATGGTGGAGATTCCGAGGTGTCAGACCGACTCTCTGTATTCAAGTGTCCCGGACGGGCGTTCGGATCTCTTATCTACTCGCGCACTCCAAGACAGAAAGTTGGTAGCTGCGGAGATCTACGTGTTCATGAATTGCGAAGAACTAGAACCCTACATTCAGTAGCTCTCCACGCTTATTCGTCATCATTTGCGTGCATTGCTGCAGAACCTAACGGTTGTGTGACATTTACATTGCAGAGAGTTTGAATCGGTCATATTGCGACGGAATCCACGTCTAACTGACGTGCAGGTTGAAAAGGAACGGAGAAGTCTTTTCCTACTTGGTTAAGATCTCGAGTATGTGTCTAATTATTTTGAAACATAAGTGTTATGTGTTTTTATGCAGACTGAGTTGAAGTCATTTATTCAATGTTTGTCTATTTATCTCATAATAGGTTGAACAAGGCTTCATTCCCGATTCAAGAGTACAACAGATTAGTTTTGGCCCCTCGAAGATTGTACGTGTCTATCCAGGCTACATTGTGAATGGATACAGATTTCACACGAGAGATTATGGACGGAATAAGTCTACGATGAACAGCGGCCTATGTGTGAAGGGAAGTGCCTACAATGAAAATGAAATTGACTATTATGGCATTCTCGAAGAAGTCATTGAACTGCAATTTTTGGGACAAGACAACAATGTATTTCTGTTCAAGTGTCATTGGTTTGACCCGACATCTATTCGTCATGACACAACATAGGATTAATCGTTGTGAAGCATAAGTGCAAATTGAGTATATATGAGCCATTCATCCTGGCGGCACAAGCCCAACAAGTTTATTATTCAAATTATACATCCCTCAAATTAAGAGATTGGTGGGCTGCATGTAGAGTGAAATCAAGACTATTCCCTGAATATGAGCTTCTCCCGACTGATGATGAGCTCGAAGGTGTTAATGACAACTTTTTCCAATCAGATCGGAGTACACACGAGAGTTGCAACTTCTACGCAGTACAATGTTCATGATATAAATGAAACAATTTGCTTACGTAAGGATAACGAATAAGAAGAAGTTGACCCAAATGTCGCTGAGCGGGAGGTGGAGTCTGATGTGGAGGAAGACTCCAAGATGATGAGGATGAATTCCAGGATGATGATGAAGATGATGCTGAATTAAACATGTCTTCAGCATCTGATGATGAATATAGATAATATACTGCATATTTTGTAAGAAATTGGTGTTGTTGTAATTACATGTTCATAATAAATGGCTACTTCAAATTGAGTGCTGATGACTTGCTATATCTTTATTTGTATCAATAGAGATATGGTACGTGGAGGACACAGTCGGACGGTTTTGCACGTCCGTTGGCAGAGGGACTGCCTCCCCGTCCACGTCTGCTCCAGGTCCGCGACAGGTATATGCATATGTACACAAAAAACCATATGGTATTATTGTTTATATTGATTTCACGAGAACTAACGTACATACAATTTTACAGGGACTGCCTCCCCGTCCACGCCCGTCTTCCCAGTGACAGGTAATTTCTATATTGTTGTTTATTTGAAATTCATAATTTCTAATGTGTATGAAATTTTGCAGGGACTGCCTCCCCGTCCACGCCCGTCGTCCCAGCGATAGGTAATTTTCTACATTGTTGTTTATTTGAAATTCATAATTTCTAATGTGTATGAAATTTTGCAGGGACTGCCTCTCGTCCACGCCCATCGTCCCAGCGACAGGTAAATTTCTATATCTTGTTTATTTGAAATTCATAATTTCTAATGTGTATGAAATTTTGCAGGGACTGCCTCCCCGTCCACGCCCATCGTCCAGCGACAGGTAAATTTCTATATTTTGTTTATTTGAAATTCATATTTTCTAATGTGTATGAAATTTTGCCTCCCTGCCGACCATCCGAGCAGTGCCATCTTCGTCTTCTTCCTCACCACAAGGTAAACATATGTTTCAATAGATTGTATGTTTGGTCTCTTGCAATTTATACAATAAAAGTGTACTAAATTGTTTTCAACAGAGGTGGAGAGCCAGCATCCAGCAGCTGAGGGGGCCTCAGCTACCAGGACGACAACCATGTTGGATCTCAGGGTAAAGTTCATCATCTCAGTGTTACTGTATTGTTATTTAGGATATACATTTCATGTAGAAAATTAATGTGGAATTGCAGGGGGAAGATAGATCCCAGTCTTGCTTCCCGCTATATTACGACGCTGGTCCACACACATATTCCAGGACCAGTGGATGCATGGAGAGACTTCTCGGTGCCAGTTCGGGATTTATTATTTGACATGTTTACGGTATTTTTATTTTTTAGAAGAGTTGAAGTCATTTATTCAATTATATTAATATGGGTTTATTGCAGAACGTTGATTAATTTTATTTCTTACAGCAGAGGTTCGCGTTCACGAGACCCGAGGATCTCCCTCGAGCTCGAGCCTTCTGGGAGATTACGGCCCAGACTAATTTAAGAAAGTCGATGTGGGAGGTACGGGACAAGGCAATGAAGACCACAAGCAACCGGGATCCTAGGCTTGGCTGGATTACGGCCTGTTTGGCTGCGGAGGGACTATGGGAGTCCCTTTGCGAGCGTTGGGCTGCTGGACCATGGCAGCAGCGGTCACAGGCGGCAATACGCAACAGAGCAACTCAACCGGAGAAGAATGTGCATACTAGTGGGTCCGTATCTTATGCGACCCACAGTAAAAAATTGGTAAGTATTTTATTGTTCGATTCATATATACATATGGATTATTATTGTGAAACTAACTAATTTTGTTGATTTTAAGCATCACGACCTGGAGCGTGCCCCTACTTTCCGCGAGTTATTTGACCGGACTCATAAGCAGAAGGGGACGGGACTATGTTACCGAGAGTGCCCGCACGATTGCTGTAAGTCAAGCTTTAAATTATGAATTCAATATGATATTAAAATATTTGTTTTCAATAATTTAATTTAAATTATTTTACAGGAGACGTACGATAGGACGATGGCGGAGCGCTACGCAGAGGGCACTCCCCAGCCAGATTTGGATGCGGACGCTTGGGTCGAGGCAGCGGGAGTGCCGAGGAAGGGTCGAGTGTACGGCTTTGGGGACAGCCTGGATACTCATCGAGTGTTGTCATCATATGCCAGTTCGATCGCTCCTCCGGCACACGCGAGTTCATCTTCTGCGCCGCCCGTCAGTGGTGTAGAGGACATTAGAGGCATCATTCGGGAGGAGCTACGTACAGAGCTACAGACGCAGCGGGAGGAGCTCCAGACGCAGCGGGTAGAGCTACAGGCGCAAAGGGTAGGTAGAGATAGAGAGCAGTGGGTACAGCTACAGACGCAGTTCAGCGATATGGTTCAGCAGTTCATCTCAATAATGCAGGGAGTACGCCCCACACAGCCAGCAGCTTAGGTCAGTATTATTATTAATTTCATATACTTAGGATTGGGTCGGGCGTTCAATTGACGGATCTAAAAAACACCAAGTATATATAAAGCGTCAAAACACACAACCCGGGGGTCCAAAATCCCAAATAGGGATCGAATTGGGTGGGCATTCAAAGGACGGATGTAAAAACACGGTCAAACAGATATAAATGGTTAAAACACGCAACCCGGGGGTCCAAAATCTCAAATAGGGATCCGATCGACGCCATTTCTCCGACACGAAGGGTGGGTTAAAGTGACGTGTAGAAACTGACGGAATCCAATTTGGATCCCCGGATTGGGTTGGGCATTCAATGACGGATCTAAAAACAAGCAAGTATATATAAAAGGTTAAAACACACAACCCGGGGGTCCAAAATCCAAATAGAGATCTGATCTACGTGCCGTTTTCTCCGACACGACGGGTGGGTTAAAGTGACGTGTAGAAACTGACGGAATCCAATTTGGATCCCCGGATTGGGTTGGACATTCAAAGGACGGATCTAAAAACACGGTCAACATATATATAAATGGTTAAAACACGCAACCGGGGGTCAAAATCCCAAATAGGGATCCAATCGACGTGTCGTTTTCTCCGACACGACCGGGTGGGTTAAAGTGACGTGTACAACTGACAGAATCTAATTTGGATCTCCGATTGGGTTGAGCATTCAAAGGACGGATGTAAAAACGGGCAAGTATATTAAAAGGTTAACACACAACCCGGGGGTCCAAAATCCCAAATAGGGATCCGATCGACGTGCCGTTTTCTCCGACACGACCGGGTGGGTTAAAGTGACGTGTAGAAACTGACGGAATCCAATTTGGATCCTCGGATTGGTTGGGCATTCAAAGGACGGATCTAAAAACACGGTCAACCATATATAAATGGTTAAAACACACAACCCGGGGGTCCAAAATCCCAAATAGGGATCGGATCGGCTTGCCATTTTCTCTACACACGACAGGTGGGTTAAAGTGACGTGTGGGAACTGATGGAATCCAATTTGGATCTTCGGATTGGGTCGGGCGTTCAATTGACGGATCTAAAAAACACCCAAGTATATATATAAAGGGTCAAAACCACAAACCCGGGGGTCCAAAATCCCAAATAGGGATCGGATCGGCGTGCCGTTTTCTCCGACACGACCGGGTGGGTTAAAGTGACGTGTGGGAACTAACGGAATCCAATTTGGATCTCTGGATTGGGTTGAGCATTCAAATGACGGATCTAAAAAACACCCAAGTATATATAAAGGGTCAAAACACACAACCTGATGGTCTAAAATCCCAAATAGGGAT
This sequence comes from Colocasia esculenta, assembly GCA_014218235.1. Taxonomy (NCBI): domain Eukaryota; kingdom Viridiplantae; phylum Streptophyta; class Magnoliopsida; order Alismatales; family Araceae; genus Colocasia; species Colocasia esculenta. The sequence continues at coordinate 18,734 of JACBKR010004202.1, read as the reverse complement.
CCGATCGACGTGCCATTTTCTCCGACACAACCGGGGGGGGTTAAAGTGACGTGTGAAGAAACTAACGGAATTAATTTGTATCTCCGGATTGGGTTGGGCATTCAAAGGACGGATCTAAAAACACGGTCAAACAGATATAAATGGTTAAAACACGCAACCCGGGGGTCCAAAATCCCAAATAGGGATCCGATAGACGTGCCGTTTTCTCCGACACGATCGGGTGGGTTAAAGTGACGTGTAGAAACTGACGGAATCCAATTTGGATCCCTGGATTGGGTTGGGCATTCAAAGGACGGATCTAAAAACAAGCAAGTATATATAAAAGGTTAAAACACACAACCCGGGGGTCCAAAATCCCAAATAGAGATCCGATCGACGTGCCGTTTTCTCCGACACGACCGGTGGGTTAAAGTGACGTGTAGAAACTGACGGAATCCAATTTGGATCCCCGGATTGGGTTGGACATTCAAAGACGGATCTAAAAACACGGTCAACCATATATAAATGGTTAAAACACGCAACCCGGGGGTCCAAAATCCCAAATAGGGATCCAATCGACGTGCCGTTTTCTCCGACACGACCGGTGGGTTAAAGTGACGTGTAGAAACTGACGGAATCTAATTTGGATCCCCGAATTGGGTTGGGCATTCAAGGACGGATGTAAAAACGGGCAAGTATATATAAAAGGTTAAAACACACAACCCGGGGGTCCAAAATCCCAAATAGGGATCCGATCGACGTGCCGTTTTCTCCGACACGACCGGGTGGGTTAAAGTGACGTGTAGAAACTGACGGAATCCAATTTGGATCCCCGGATTGGGTTGGGCATTCAAAGGACGGATCTAAAAACACGGCCAAGCATATATAAATGGTTAAAAGACGCAACCCGGGGGTCCAAAATCCCAAATAGGGATCCGATTGACGTGCCGTTTTCTCCGACACGACTGGGTGGGTTAAAGTGACGTGTAGAAACTGACGGAATCCAATTTGGATCCCCGGATTGGGTTGGGCATTCAAAGGACGGATCTAAAAACACGGCCAATCATATATAAATGGTTAAAAGACGCAACCCGGGGGTCTAAAATCCCAAATAGGGATCCGATCGACGTGCCGTTTTCTCCGACACGACCGGGTGGGTTAAAGTGACGTGTGGGAACTGACGGAATCCAATTGGAACTCCGGATTGGGTTGGCATTCAAACGACAGATCTAAAAACACCCAAGAAAATGATGGATCTAAAAATAGTATTGTATTAAGCTTGAGAATAATCACATGTTTTAAATTCATTTTTGAAAATACGGTATGTCTTTTATTTATTATTAATGTTTCTTATTTTAATTTGTTTTAATATAGGATCCAGCTCCAGACGATGACGAGGTAGGGACAGCAGACGATCCAGCAGATCTATGTTGATTTTTGTATTCATTATTCTATATGATTTTATATTTATTGTATTTTATGATTTTATGTTGATTGTTAATATTTGTTAAATTTATGAATATTATAGCAGGTTTGACATTGTAGCAATGTTGACAAATTATTTTTATTTGCCAATTTTTTTAAAAAATATATATATTTTCCGACGGATTTTCCGACGGATCAGTATCCGTCGGAACTTATAAATTACCGACGAAAAGACCGTCGGTAATCCCGTCGGAAAATACTGACGGATTGGCCGACGGATAAGTATCCGTCGGAACTGATAAATTACCGACGGATAAACACCGTCGGCAATTCCGTCGGAAAATACTGACGGCTTTACCGACGGATTATATCTGTCGGAGGTTTCGACCGGATTCCGACGGAATTGACATCCGTCGGAAATTGCTGACCAAGTATTTCCGACGGAAAATTTCCGACGAGCTTTAGACGGAAAGCGGTCGGAAGACTCCTTTTCCGACAGAATATCGACGGATTTTCGACGGATTCAACAAGCTCACCAGTCTACGGCATCTCGATCTGCTGAACATAAAGAGAGCATGGTTCCCACTGTCTGATATCGGAGAACTGACCAACCTCCCGACGCTGACGTCGTTCATCGCGGGGAGGGGAAGAGGACGGAGCACCAGCACGATAAGCCGGTTGAAGCAGCTGGGAGCCTCAGAGGAGAGCTCCACATCATAGGGCTCCGTAATGTGTTGTTTGCGGAGGAGGCCGAGGAGGCCAAGCTGGGCAACAAGGAGCACCTTGAGAAGCTGACGGTGGAATGGTGCCCTTGCTTCACCTCCGGCGAGTCACGGTGCTATCACGACCATGAGAAGGAGGAGATCGCAGACTGTGATGAAGGGAACACGAGCGAGGAGGAGGTGTTGGCGCTGCTGGATGGTATCCAGGTCGAGAAGAGAGAGAGTGCAGTGGCACGCCGCGAGAGGCTGCTGCTCGAAGCCAACAGGTGGTTCCGGGAGGAGGTGTTCGAGAGCTTCCGGCCGCACCCAAACCTCCGGCGCCTGGTCGTCGAAGGCTACGACGGCGTGAGGCTCCCCAGCTGGATGGGAGACCCGTCCTTCTCCAGGTTGGTCTCTCTAACGCTAATATGGTGCCGCAAGTGCAGGGAACTCCCGCCGGGCCTCGGCCGGCTGCCGTCCCTCAAGCAACTCACGTTACTCACCGTCAAATCATTCGGAGGCGGGGGGCGGCGAGCGGGAGATGGATCAGAGCCTGAGCCAATCATCTTGAAAGGTTCTCATCCTTGGAGGAGCTGCAGGTAGAAGACATGCCATGGTGGGAGGAATGGTGCGGCGGCCCGGAGGGAGAAGAAGGCGGCGGCGGCGGCCCTCTCAGGCTCCGGTCTCTCACCATCTTCAGCTGTCCCCGGCTGAAGAGGCTGCCCCGGTGCCTTCCTTCTCTCACAAGACTAGAGATCAGAAGTTGCCGACAGTTTACCGGCTTCCCCACCGCTCCATCTCTGGTCAGCCTGCTCATGTCCATGGGTTTGGATGCCCACACAGATGTAAAGTTCTGCTTCTTCACCTGGCTCGGAGGGCTCACCACCTTGAAGTCGCCGACCATCTCCGGCGCCACCGGCGATCTCACAGACCCTCCTCTACCAAAGCTTCCCACGCTCCGGAGGCTAGTGCTATCTTCTTGCGACCGGGAGAGGAGGACTCCCTCCCTCTTGGGACTGCACGACTTTCTTGGTATCCAGCACCTGGAGATAAGCTTCTGTGGGCATCTCTGCTTCTTACCAGAGGAACGTCTGCCATCGAAGCTCGAGGTTCTGCTCATTGAGGGGTGCCCGTTGCTGCGCGATTGGTGCCTGCAGCAGAGGAGCAAGCTCGCGGCTGTTCCTTGGATCACGTTGGACGGGATTTCCTATGAACAGGCCATCCAGCATGCCGAAGCCACCGGCCAACCTCAGGTGCATGCACCTTAGAACCAGAAAGCTGTGTGTCCCGGCGGCTGCAAAGTTTCAGTGCCCGGCAACTTTATTTTTGTATTCTGAATTGTTCATGATAAAATTTTTTATTCAAGTGCGTGTATGTTAAATTAGGGCTGCAATCGGATCAGATTTTCAAATCAAAAATATAGATTTTGATTCTGATTTTGATAATTAAAAATATAATTTTGATTTCGATAAAATCAAAATAATTTATTTCGATTCTGATAATATTAACGGAACCGAAATTTTGATAAGGTAAGATGCTTACTATAATTTTACCTTTTGAGTTTACGAATAATTTATCGGATAACTGATACCGATTCTGATTCCGACTATTTTAAATTTCGATTCTGATTTTAATAACTTATCGAAATATCTGATATCAATTCTGATAAATTATCAGTATTAATTTTTAATTTCGAAATCGATAATTTTTATCAAAATCAGATCGAATATCGATATATCGAATTTCATTTGCAGTCCTACCATGAATGGGTTTGCAATAAAGAGATCAAAGAAGATCAGATCTCCAAGAACACTTTGAACTTGGGTTGATGCCATGGACTTGGGTTGAGAGGGATCCAGAGCTATTCAAATTTCTTAGGAGCATTGGGAAGGTGGGAAGAACAGAAAAAAAAAAAAAAAAAACTGAGAAGACAAGGGGGAGCTATGCCATGGAAATGGTCATTAGCTCAAGCACATCTCTTGATCTAAAATATCAAAACATTATTCCCCATCAGTACCCAAATTCCAGAATCAGATGGTGGTGCAAAAAGCATGGAGAATTGCAAAGCCTGTCAACATCAGTGATTGAAGAAAAAAGCATGCATTTGGGAAGAAAGGGGAATCCAAGAATGTTCACATGAACTCCTTTCATATATAGGAGGATATCCATCACATTTATTAATCCATGATTCCACTACTTTGGATCATTGACAAAAGGAGGACCCAAAGATCATATGGTTGCTTTTAATCCATGATTCTACTTTGGAGCATGTGATGGCCAAGATCTTGTTGGAAGGGCAATATAAAGAAGTTCTATATTGATCAAGATCGAACATCATTAATCAAGCTCTACACAGTTAGATTTACTTTAAATATATAACAATTTAATCAAAATTCTACTTGTTAGATTTTAGTTTGATTAAGATATAAATGTTAAAATTATTCTTGATCTACAAATCTGATAAATAAATCAAATTTAAATGTTAGATTTCACCTAGGTCTTAATTCAACCATGAAATTTGCTCTAAACCTAACATCCAATCGATTAGGCACATAATACTAAATAATCATAATATAATACATGATACATAAATTATAATTTATTAAATATAATATAATATATTTATAATAATAGTTTATTACACGTATATTTGCTATATTCACAATCAAGTATAATATATATAATAAAATTATATATAAACATATGATAAATATTATTGAAGGCTATCCAACGGTGATTAGCGACAGAAATATTAGGTCGCTAACAAGTGACAAATAATTGTCGCTGCTGCTATACGTCTCAAATTAGAGACTGAATAGGGGTGCTAAAATTTTTGACGATTATCCGTCGCGAAATAGTGCCAGATATAGCGACAGGAGAATGGTGTCGCTAATCCGTCACTAAATAAAAATATTTTGGATGAAAATTATCCGTCGCTAATGAGAGAAGGATTAGTGACGGACATTTTTTTGTCGGTAATCCCATCGCTAAACTGTGAATTTTCTTTCTCGTATGTTCTAACCTTATTAAAAAGAGAAATATTAATTCCATATCTGAATTGATAGTTTTCTACCTGTTTGGCGCCAGATGCATGGCCTAATAATATCTAAAATATTATCCATCTTTTATGGTGAGTAAGTAATTCTCTAATAAAAATAATAGGTATGATATTTCATTATATATGATTGCTTATATAAATATTTTTAGATCAACATATAAAATTCATACCTCCTAATTAATGAAGGTGGGTTGCTAATGTCATTTTATGTCTCTGTGAGAGGCTGCCATCTTTTACCATTAATTGCCAACACTAGTAGCTGGTGATATTCACCACTCTAACTATATTGTATTGGAGATTATAACCGTAAAATTTATGTTATTATACTCTATACTCTTATTTTATATTTTATATATTTCATCACATATATTTATCATTTTAATAATAAGATAAATTAATTATAAACTCTTATCAAATATTTGACTTATTTTTTAATCTTTGATAGAACTATAATTTATTAAAATAAATATTATCATCTATTACAGCATATGTTAAGTCATGTTACAACAAAGATCTCTCATATTACGGTTAGAGATTATTAATTATTTATTCTTAATTATATTAATTTAATTTAAATTATAATTGACTTAAAAGAAAAAAAATAGTTTATCTTATATAACTCTTAAAAAATATTTTTTAAATCTTCCTCTGAAAGCCCAGTCCAGTTTGGCGCGGGAATGGATCTTTCCGCCTGCCCTGGAAGGGGACCTCCCCCCGCACCTCTCCTCCCTCTCTCTCTCTACACACACAGACCCAAAGATGGAACACAGCTGCTGAGAGCGGCCGGAGGACATGGACGCGTCTCGGAGCGTGCACATGCCGACGAACCAGAATCTGGAATCAGACGTCGCGTCGGAGACAGCTGCGGCCGTGGCCGCCTCTTCCACCGTCGACGCCGACCCGCCTACTCCCAGAAGTTCCTCCAGGCCGCCGTGATGATCACAACACGACCTAATTCTTCGATCAGGATGCGAAGTGGAACTCCCTCTTCGATCATTGATCACACCGTGGAGCTCCCCGGCGATGTGCAAGTTTTTCGACTTCGCCGACCGCTAATGGGGATCCTACAGCGAGCCTCTCAGCTCCGTCGCGTGCCCGCTCTACCACGCTCATGTGTTCCGGATACCTGGTAGGCGTCAACAGCTTCTGATCGCAAGCTTGTCGTTGGCTACCTGAAATTTTCACCGTTTCTTATCCTCTTACTGATCCCGGCATGAAACCAGGACGAGCTCCTGTTGGCCGCTTCATGGCTCCAGATGGCCTTGGAGAGCACCTCCAATTGCATGTCATACATCCAGTCCAATGGCCATACACTGGGCGCGGCGGCGGAGGAACCGAATTCCTACTCTCCAAGGTCTGATTTCTTCCCTCTTCCTCCATCCACATTTCATCAGGAAGTAGAATATCGTCAAGGTTTTCTTCATTTCTTCTCCCACTTTGAGCATCTAAGGGCATTCTGCAGAACAGGGTGCAGCAGCTCCAGCTCTGCATCATCCACGCGGATAACTACATGTTCTCCCTTTTCCCCAGATTCCCGGGCTAGAACACGAGAGGGATAAATATAATATTAAGGGAATAGATACTGTGAAAAATAGTGATCCTCCACCTTGAACAAGGTATTGCGCGCTCCAACAACCACTATTGCTTAATCCAAGACCACATTTAATTTCTGTAGAAACATAAAAATAGGAGAGCATGTATGATGGCTCTGCACAGTTTAAGAGATTTCTGGAAGTATTCGGAGACATGGTAGAAACTAGGAGAAAATAGAGTCAAACAAATGCGAATACTTACGCCTGTTTCATAACACTTGTTGAAAGTCTATATTCTGAAAGAGAAAGGCTTATTGCACTTTCACATTGCACTTTAAGTGCAATGTGACTAGGCAACAAGCCCATGTGGCATCCAACAATTGGATTGTCACTTTATCACTCCTCATATGAGGGGTGCCACATGGGCTATTGTCTAGTCACATTGCACCTAAAGTGCAATGTGCAAGTGCAATAAGTCTTTCTCATTATGAAATACTTAATTTTCAAGATTTTAAATTGTTTAATAAAATATCTGAAATCATATCTTAATTAATCATTTAAGTTTAAAAATTATTTAATTTTTAAGTTAAGAAGACTCACTTTTTTTAGATTGGCTGCGGCGGACATCGCCGACCGTCAGCCACTCCGGCGACTGTTCGCCAGTCGCCGGATTTTCGGCGATCGCCGACGGCCAGCTCCGGCGACAATCGCCGGATTTTCGGCGATCACCAGCGGCAAAGTCCGATGACCAGATTCCGGTGACCGTCGGCGACCAGTTCTGGCGACCGCCGGTCGGAACTCGGCCAGCTCCGGCGACAATCTATAAATCAATTCCAAAAAGAATATTTTTGACGATTTTGAGTTCTGAACCCAAGACTTACTCAATAGTAATGTAGCGTCTTAATCAATTATGTTACACTTCAGATATTGTTTAAATTAGTTATCGAAAATCTTTTAACTTATATATATTAAGTTTTTTTTTTTAATTTTAGATTTAAAATATATATAAAAATTAGATATATATATATATATATTTTAAATAAGTGTTATCAAACGGCACTTTACTTATCATCAACTACGAAGTTGGCGAACCCATTAAAGGAGTAATAGATACAGCTTGAGGACATCATCATTTTGTATGATCAAAGACACCCGCTAAAAGAACTTGAAGAAATATGAGCATATTTGTTTTAGAGCCCCTTATTTTTCAGAAGCTTAATTATGAGGGCCACATAGCAGAAACATAAACCCCTCAACACGCATAGAAATAATGCTCCTGGGTTTTCAATGTTCTGAAGTAAGTTTAACTCACATGGGGAAGCTGGCCATCCCTCGTTATCTTTTTAACTCGAAATCTGGTAAAATAAAGAATGAAGAGAGAAAGGTTAAATGAGCTGCTTGTTTGAATGATTCATACCCAACAGAAACTCTTCAAACGCTTGGGAAAGGAAAAGGGTAGGATGGTGCTTACCTTAGTCCAAGGAAGTGAAATTTTCAGTGAAAACAGGAACTCTATCAACCCATAAGTAGCTGAGGCTTGCCAATATTCTTGGGTGCTTTTCACACCATGCAAGCAGCAATCGGCAATCGGTGATAGACATTAGTCCAAGTCTGGGTGGGGACCTTCAGTTGCAGTGAAATTCAGATTTGAACACTTTGTCATTGATAACCACTAATGCGGAAGTGGGACTACAGACAGCGTGGATCGGTGCTAGACATGAAACGTTGGGTTTTGGAAGTTATGTATTTTCTATTTTAATCTAATTTTGGAGTCAAATGTTAGTTGTAATAAAGTGGGCCACGTTAAAATGAGCCTCATAGTTTGAGTTTTTTTTCTATTTTTATGTAATTTTGATATGAATTTCATATTATTTTAGGTCTAAGGGTATTTGGGTCAGAAAATTATTATGCAGTCATATTAGGTTAGGATTAGCCTAAGCTCTATAATAGTTTTCTATCCCTCTTTTACAAAAAATAATGAAGAAATGAAGAATTTTGTGGAGTTGAAACTCTTGTGGCTGCGATGAGCGCCCCTCTTTCCCTTCCCCTTGGGTTGTGATCGCCCCTTCTTTCCAAGGCTGTTGAGTTGATTGCTGGCCTCTCTCTTCTCCTCTCTTCTTCCTCTTTGTCCCACATCAATTTTGATATCCGAGTAGGTGTCGACTTCTTCCACGGCGTCGAGATTCTGTGTCGGCATCTTCATTTTCTCCACCATTTTTCTCCACGCCACCTCCTGCTTCCTCCTTTTTCCATGAGCCGATCACCTTCACGTTCATGTTTGCGTAGATCGAAGTATGGCTGCACACGCAATTCCACCACATCATGCCACGCATCCTGTGGCCACGCCTCGTTATAATTGTCAAGGCGTCAAGGCCACCAAAGTGTTTTTAGGCTCCTTGTGTGCCTAAGTGCTTTCAGTTTCTTCACTTACCTCCTCAATTTCCTTGCCGTGAGCCATGAGACAGAGATTGTTTGATGCTGTCTCAGAGTCCTTAGATGATTCCTCCCTGTCTTCATCGCTCCGGGTTACTACCATGGTCTTGTTTTTTTTTAATTTACTTTTCTTGACATTTTTTGAAACCAGGACACTCGCCTCACATGTGCCCCGTTTTCTTACATTATAGCAAATTATTTCTTTTTATTTTGTGCTTTCACCCTTGGGAGAGAACGACTTCTTGATGGGCTTCTTTGAGCTACTCAGGAATGGCCTTCTCTTGCGAAGGAATTTTTGCATTTTCCTAATCAACATAGCCAGCTCCTCCTCATCACCATCTTATCGCTATCCTCTTCTTGACTGCTGTCATGACGCAGAGGAGCAACCTTTAGAGTAATGCCCTTCCCATTTCTTATCTCTGGCTCATTTTTTTTATATTAAATTCATATGTCATCAGGGATCCAATGAATTCCTCAAGTGTGAGGATAGCCATGTTTTTAGAATCCTCAATGACTCTGGCCTTGGTATGCCACGCTGGAGGCAGAGAGCGGAGGACCTTTATGACGAGCTCGGAGCTAGTGTACTCCATCTCGAGTGCCTTAAGATCGTTGGTAATAGCTATGAACCTCGCGAACATCTCGAAAATTGATTCTTCATGTTTCATCTTGAACAACTCGTACTTGGAGACCAGGATGTTTGTTTTAGTTTCCTTAACTTTCGAAGTACCTTCATGGATAAGTTTCAAATTATTCCACATCTCCTTTGCTGAGCTGTACATCGAGACACGGGAATATTTGTCAGGGTGAATGACACATTGCATTATATTCATTGCGTTGAAGTTAATATTTGATTTCTTAATATTATCTTCCATCCACTTTCCCTCATCCTCTGGCACTGTGTATGGACCATTACTCACAACTTTCTGAATCTCAGTCTTGAGCTCTGAGGAAGACGCACATACAATTTTTCCAATAGAGGTAATTACTACCATCAAAGTAAGGTGGACGGTGAATGGAATGACTGATGCGGGACGGGAAGAGAAGAAGGGGAAGCACCGGGGTTTTAGGTGCTGTGGAGAGAGAGAAAGAGGACTGAGAGAGAAAGAACGCACTGGCACGGAGGGGAAAAGAGGCAGAACAGGGGAGGAAGAAGACGGGGAAGAGAAACAGGAGGCGGTGGGGCTTCACACCCTCCCTTCCCGGGAGCCTCCAAACAGACACATGCACAGGCGCTCTGCACCTCATGGACTGTTCCAGTCTCCAAGTAATAGCTCCTTAATTCATCATCTATCCCCATTCTTGGTTACATGACTCTTTATATAGAGTTTAAAACAAAGAGACACTCCACACCAAAAGACACTTAATAAAACCTTACTAAAGACTTAGGAAACTTAAAAGACTTAAATTTAATGACCCTAGAAATTTGTAAAGCCAAATAAGATTACAACCTTTGGTTCTTTTAATAGGCCATAATAAATACTTTGACTTAGCCATCCTTCATTTCCCATCAATGACCTTCAGGCATAAACCCCTTGTTGGCTATCACACACAAGGATCTCTCTTTGATAAGAGAATCTACTCTGATACCAATTGAAAGACACGTGTACGTTAACCAACCAAGATGGGAGGGATGAATTGGTTGATGCCCGATAAAGAATTTATCTACTTAGACTACACGCGACAGACTTTAGTTGAAAGTGCGTGACTCCTAATCCTACTATGCACGTGGAAGGGAGATAGAAGAAAATGATATCAAACCACACAGTGCACACAAGATTTAGGTGGTTCGGTTGCACAATGAGTGCACGTATGTCCATCCCTCACTCACATGAGGCGGAACATACACTACTCGCTTTTGGCTCTGGGTACATTGTACAACTCACCCACACACACACACTGAGCAAACTGCTCAACACAACAGTGATACAATCACCATCTAACGACACACACACACACACAACAGATCAATAAGATCAGTTTATGAAAGACCCTTTTAAAGCCCAACAGATAAAGAGTAAGAAACACGAGATGTATAGAATCCCCCTGTCTATAGATGGAAGACGCTGATGGAGAAGCCTCTTCACGTCTTCTTTAGCACTCCTTGGATGAGGCCCAGACAATGCTTGCTCCCTTGAAGCGCATACGTCCTCAGGTTGCCCTGGAAACCCTTGCTTTGGAGTTGTGCTCTGAATTTCGCCGTCTCAGATACTTCAAATTCATCAAGCGGTTGTATTTATAGTCCTTCTTTGAAGATTAATTCTTTTGAGCCGTAGATCCAAGAGATCTTGGCTGGAGACCACACAAGGAAAGAGTCATCTTATTTAGGAAACTACGTTTCGAAATCGGTCGACCGTTCTTTAGGATGAACACATACACTAATCGATTGGTGTTCACCAATCGGTATGCTTCTTCACCAATCGGAAGGCCTCTTTAGTTCATTCGACCATTCTTTGGAATTCAGTTGACTGTTCTCACGATCAAGATGGACCTTGTTCACTGGATAGATCGGTTGACCGAAAGACAGAGTTCAATCGACCAATTAAGTCTTGAACTTCAGGCTGAGTTTCTCTGGGACAATTGGTTGACTGAAACACAGAGTTCGGTTGACCTATTTCCTGCAAAAAAGGAATTTGCCTGTCAGCCCCAATTTGTTAAAAAAAACAAAGGCCCTACCTTGTGGACTTAGCCCAATATTTCAAACACTTAACATCGTCCTGAAACACTTGTTAACACAGAGATTAGTCCAGCATAAAACCACAAACTTCAAAGTTCACTTAGAAACAACACAAGTAGTGAAATGTCATCTCAAGAATGTGCTACACTCACAAGTCATTTTGTCATCTCCAAAACATCATCACGCATGTGGAGGCAACAATGTTGGTGACTGCCCGCACCTCCCTCAGCTAGTTGTGGACAGACTCCTCTGTTATGTCCATATCCTCTGCATCCTCGGAAATTGCTCGCACCCAGGTCAACATCTGGATCAGCCACCGGGCTTTCACATGTACCCTGCTGATCGCACAGTTGGTGGGTGTGGAGAAACAGGATGACGACGATGGCACCCATGATGGTGCAGGTTTTCAGAGTGCCAATGTAGGCAGCAAATCTCTCCACCACCTGAGCAACCTTGGTCATCTCCTCAGAGGAGGATGGCAGGTACGGATGCCTTCTCTCTTCCTTTCCTCCAAAACCATCTATCGGCAGCGACCACCAATGCTGGGAGTGGGAGAGGAAGTATACACTTTTGGGCTACTTTGGTAGCGGGATACTTCTAGAGTAACCCACCCTGAGTTAACCCATGTTAACTCAAAAGATACTTTGGATGGCCGCTCTTTTCCCTTCTTTTATCTGAATTGGGGAGGGTTAAATCCGGGTTAAGTCGAGCTTAACCCTGGCTCAGCTGCCCCACCTCTGGAGGTGGATCAGTGTGGGAAAAGATGGTAAAGTTCAGCAGTGGGGAATGTTGTTGTGGGAAAGCAAAAGCATATTTGCATCACGCTAAGAACAACAGCATCGTGGCACCCCACTTGAAGTGTAAAGGTAACTAGAAAGGATGGGTTAAAGGGGGGGGGGGCATTGGAATTTATTGCACTTTTCAAATGTATTTGAAAGTACATTTCTACATTTCTCATTGGCCAATACACTTGGAATTCATTGTGCTCATCTAATGAAAGATCAAAAGTGCACTCTCAAGTACATTTGGGAAGTGCAATAAGTATTTCTCAATCTAGAGAGAGCATTTAGAACAAAAATTACTCTTTCAACTAGATGTAAAACTTATAACCTCGATTGTTATGTAGGGCATGGGTGCAAAACATAATTTTCAAGTATAATAATATTGTAGAAATAGCAAAGTGATGCTTCTCCTTGAACCCAGGATTGTGCTTTCCAACACCATCTGCTGCGTAGACCAAGAGCATACAATAACAACATTTAATTTCTGTGGAAATATAATAAAAGCCAGAAGAGCATGTAAGACGGTGACATGCCATTCATGAGATTTCTAAGGATATTCATTGAAAGCACGCAGTAGATTGTGGAAATAGCATTAAACAGATTCATTGAAATGTGAATGCCTTCATGCCATAAGCTACAAACTTAGGCGAACCTATAAGAGGAGAAGTAGATAGTTCTTGAGGATACATATAATCATATATTTCCTCTGATCAAAGACTCAGAGATAGCCAACATTGAAGCATCTCTAAAAGGCTGTAAGAGATAAGTTCAAGTTTATTGGTTGGGAGCCCTTATTATTTCCAAGTTTATGCGGACCATATGGGAGTAACATAACCTCAAGCATGTGTGGAAATGCTTCAGGATTATCAAAATTTTGAAGCGGGTTTTACTTGTCGGGAAACCCTGACATCGTTTCTTATCTTTTTAATCTGATACCCAATAAGTGTTGTCAAGATCAAGTTACCATTACATCAAAACTCGAGTTGTGTGTAAGAATCACTATCTTTCCCCTTAGCTTAACTATAAACTATTGTGAGTTAGATTTGTCAAATCGTAATTTGACCCTCAAAACTTTATGCCACACCTAATGTTACTTAAGAAAGATGATGACTCAGCCACCTAGGTCTTCCACGCCAATAGTCTGGTCTCATGATTAGTTCAGCTATGATCTGGAGTATTAGGGGCAATGGGAACTGTGCCTCAGGTGTCTTCTCGGATACACACTGGAGCACAACCTGCAATTTGCTGCCATATTAGAACGAAAAGTTACCATTTTCTCGTGCGGATAAAATCGAAAGAGAGCTGCTGTTTGAACATGTCATTAGAAACTTTCATCAGGTATCAAAGAAATGGCTTTTTTGATCAGATGCTCTCCATTTTGAAGTTGTTGAAACCAACTTGCAATATCTTACTGTTGCTTTGATAGGGGGTCTCTTTTATCTATGCTCTCTCTTGTGATGTTGGTCTCAGGAGATCTCTCTTTGATGGTCTATTATAATTCGGTGACTCTATTGGTGCCCCTTGCTTGTTGGAGGTGACTTTAATGCATAGGTTTCCCCTTCGGAGAAAACTAGAGGGCCTACTTCTCAACTTTCCCTCAAATCCATGATTGATTTTCGAGCTTATTTCTTGCTTGACATGGTAGTATATCAACTGACAAACTGTAACGCCCCGACGCGGAATATCAGAGCGATATTACAGTTAAATAAATAGTATTGAGCGATAAATAACAACAAACCATTTCGCAATTTGGAATAATGCCAAATAGATTCCAACTTCATTAATAAATCCTCAAATACTATTACAATCATTAATCAGAGCCAAAATTAGAGCCCATAGTACTTTCTTCAAATCTAACTATTACAAACTGATTAACTCATAACTAACTAACTAACTGAAAAGCACGGATTGTCGAAATGTATGGTCACTTCTTTTCCTCCCAATTCCCTTCCTCGTGAGTGTGGTAGTCTCTATCAACTCACCTGAAACACATGAAATAAATAGCGCATGATGAGCGATAAACACCATTAGGACTTAATATCTATATAAACAGACATACTTTGATTGATTAATGTCTTATAAGATAGGATAACTAAAGAGAACAATCATGTAGAGTCAAGATAGCGATGTAGTATGATAACGTGAAACAATAGCACTTTTATGAGAGTATAGCACAATAAGCATGATGACGGATTGACCATATAACGAGATAGTACGTAAAGTTGCACAACAATACACTAGCAATGATAGCACTTGTATTTGATTTTCATAGATTAAATCTTGATAATATAAATATCACTAGATGTATGTCGACATCCTGATCATTAAACTCCCATGAGCAAATAGCACTTTTCAGGCGCACCTCTCAGGATTAGATCAGGCCCTATTGCCTGGCATTAGTTATGTTTATTATCTTAGACAATCAATTGGATAGCCAAATAGAGTACCAAGAATAGATGAGAGTAATTGACGAATAGACGAGAATGTAGAGAGAATGTGAACAGATGAGGGTATAGAGATAGCGGATGAGAATAGGGACGTATTCGTAAAACAACAATAAACAGACGATAATTACAGTTGCACATCACTCGGTCATGTGCCGGTAGCCCGGTTGAAGTCACAACCGCCCACTAGCTGTGCCATGAACACATGCCAGAGGTCTAGCGTGATCCCAAGGTAAGAAGGAAACACACTAAAGCCGTTGGATCATGTTGATCCCTAAAGGTATAATAGGTATTAATGGTACAACTAATCGTCGGCAATGGACGTCTGCCAAAGTTAAGGAGATTTACGGAGGCCTTGACAATGAGTCCCTAGTCCTGTCAAGAGTGTTCCCAACGGAGAGGTGGTCCAAGTTAAGATAGAAGTGTGTAAAGAACCAGTTGCCCGTCATGCCTTGAGTGCTCGAAGGCAGAGGGACGCGATAACGGTATACAAAGCACGAGAATAAAATGAAGACAAGTTCATTAAAATAATAGGGAGATTAAGTGAATGATTACACTTAATTATCAGATATATTATTGAGTAAATTGATAAGATTTCATGGTAATCATTAACGTTTAGTGTGTGCATGTGTAGGGAAATCATGAGAGCAAAAATAATCGTGCACATAACTTTTATTTAATGGATTTCATGTAAATATTGCCCAATTTTAGTAAAAAGGTCGTTACTGTTCATAACAGTGCAAATTATAGGTTAACAATGATTGAATAGCATAATTAACAAGGGTGGGTTTACATGAAAATTAGGGTTATGGTTGCAACAGTGAAATCGCGATGGGGGTACCTGTCGTTTCAAATCGCGACGGTTGAGGTCTGTCGTGTTCTTAGGAGCTGGGTCAGGCAATCGATTACTGTTGTAATCGCGACAGGATGGTCGGTCGCGATTTGAGCAGCAGGTCCAAAACGTGATGTGTCAGTCTGTCACGTTACGACCAATCGAGTATGGGTGTGAAGAACGCGACGGGTTAGGCTGTCGCATTCATGACGTGACGCTCCACCCTGTCGCGACCTTCTGAGATCGCGGCTGGTCGGGCTGTCGTGTTCTCAGAAGGCTGGCCGAAGCCCAAAAGAGGAAAACACCCACTTTAGGTTTCGGTCCATCCTCCATGGTTTGATACAGGGCCATTAAAAATTCGATATAAAATCACATACATGTCCAAAAATCATGGAATCAGTTTTAAACGAAAATAGACATGCATAGGTATCAACAGTAACACATAATTAGAGAATAGACAAGATATAAGCATGCTTTGATTATGTTACATTTCAGTGACCTAAAACATGCACAATGATAGCAATAAATGATTTTTTTGATTGAAAATAAATATTTGTATAGCAATAAATGGCACAAATATCATCGAATATGATGAAACATATCATAGGAGGCCTAAACCAACGAATCAAAAGAAGGCCAAATTCAAGAGAATTGGCCAAGAAATGGGCCATAAACCAAGTTTCTGGCCGCATCCATGTGAATCTGTCCGATTTGGGTGAATCGAACCGAATCGAGGGAAACCCAATTCGGTCTGAATCGCCGATGCGTCAAATCTTGTGGTTTAGTCCCACCCATGGGGGACTTACATCCACTCCTCTATTGTGTGCAAGAATAAACCACTTCCTTCCTTGGAACCACACACACTTGGAATGACCACTCACCCCAAATGATGCCTTAGCATCAAACACACACAAAAAAAACAAATCACACCTAGGTTCGCTTAAAACAAGATCTAACACATTTAAGCTTAACCACAAGAAAATGGGAGTAGAATATTGCCAAATCATAGATCTCTGCTCCCTTTGTCAAAGTGGACTAAACACTCCTAGACAACATCTTCAAATATCGTCCAGGAAATTTCTTCTATAGCTTCAGATGATATCCTTAGAGTAATCATCAAGAACTCCTTCAATCATTGCCCAACTGCACAAAAATCTGCAATCACAGCCATGAAGAACATAAAGATGAGAAGAGCAAGAATGGAAAGGGGTAGAACCCTTTAGAACCTTTTGGAACCCTCTTCTCTACTTGCCGCCACAGGGAGAGAGAGAGAGACCTTATATTTATAGTGCATGTGGATAAGGAAGGCCATAACAACGTCACATGGATGACATGTGCTCGAAGATTCCCTATGTAACCATAATCGGTCGACCTACAGTCTGTTGTTGGTCGACTTGCATTGTACCTATAAACACAAGGTTGCTCTCAGGTTGCAATAGGTCAACCTGTACTTATAGGTCGGCCTAAGCCCTGTTTTTCTTAGAACTTAGATCATTTGAACTTCGAGTTCTCATGCCACATGACCATCACTCTATCCAACTCACGGGCCTTGTCAACTTCAAAAAATAACTTGTTTCTCTGTGATCACAACTTGGAGATTATCGAATCAACAATAATAGGTTTTGTTGTCATCAAAATCATCAAGAGACTCAACAATTTCAACTAGAAACACCACAATAACAACACAACAAAAGACAAGTTTCTAGATAGCAAATATGATGAAGCGTGGAAGATGCTTCCTTCAAAACCCCACAAGCTTGAGAAACCATCATGTTCTTGAGGAGATCTTCCTTGTTCAAGAGGCTCTCTAACAGCAGCTCGTGTTGGTTGCCACTCAGTAAGCCTCCAAAATTGACCTTATATCCTCACCCAGACAGCCTTTCCTACTGGAGTGAATCACAAACATAGCAGACTTTGTTTTGGAAGCAGAATCTCAGTTCATGCTATGTGGTGTCCAACTGTTTTGGAAGCAGAATCTCAGTTCATGCTACGTGGTGTCCAACCATTTTGAAACACTATGAGCTATTCTCTGAATTTATTAAATACCTTCAGTAACTTAGAACCGGCAGTTACCAACTCCCAAAAATATTTCATGACCAAGTCGGACCACCAAATAATTAATTTTGTGATCATAAAAAATACAAAGGGAGAAACTCAATAGCCTACATCCACGGAGATATGAGGAGCGGTTCCACTAGTTTAAAGGAAGAAAATACAAGAGAAACCACCCTGATATAGCCCCAGCCGCCCAATACATCCAACAGCCTCTACTCCGGACAAACAATCGATAGCTATAATACAATAGAGATAACCATAATACAAAGGGAATAAATACTGTGACAAGTGACCCTCCTCCAACAAGGTGTTGTGCACTCCAACAACCTCTGTTGCTTAATCCAAGACCACATTTAATTTCTGTGGAAACATAAAAATAGGAAGAACATGTAAGATTTTGTTGTACTATTTAAGAGATTTCTGGATGCATTCATAGACAGGTAGAAACTACGAGAAATATCATCAAACAAATGCGAATACTTACATATCATCAGCGACGAAGTTGGCGAACCCATTAAAGGAGTGGTAGATACTCCTTGAGGGCATCATCATTTTCTATGATCAAAGACTCACCCATAGGCTAAAATAACTTGAAGAACTATGCCTGGGGCATATTGGTTTTAGAGCCCCTTATTATTCAGAAGCTTAATTATGAGGGCCACATAGCAGAAACATAAATCCCTCAACTTGCTAGAAATAATGCTCCAGGGTTCAATGTTCTAAATCAAGTTTAAGTCACATGGGAAGGCTGGCCATCCCTTGTTATCCTTTTAACTCGAAATCTGGTGAAATCAAGAATGAGAAGAGAACAGGTTAAAT